>OVBA01002968.1:0-28916 GCA_900406435.1 Lepidium aucheri
CAAAAACAACCTAAAATAGTACTCTAAAACCGTTAAAAATCACACTCGTCAAAAATCCATAGAAAGATCAACCTAAGGGCCATTATAAATAGGTTATGGCATATATAACCCTATAGGATGTGACATGGATTTTGCGGTGAGACAAGCGATGTAGCGCTTGAAGTGGCGGTTGACATCCCACTTCATATGAGGCCAATAAAAGTGTGCATTCAATGTCCTTAATTCTTCTTGGTGCCAAAGTACCCCATAAATCCTCCTTTGTGAGCTTCTTTGACAAGTAACTCCTTGATTAACCGTTGTGTGACATAAAGCCGGTATTTCTTGAAAATGAATATTTCGAGCAAATAGAACTCTCCGTAGACTCCGCAACCACACTCCTCAAATATGTCCTTAAAATCCGCATTAATAGCATATCGTGACTTAATGGGCTCAACTAATACCTTAGCCTCCATTGCAGAGATCAATGCATGTCTCCTTGAGAGAGCGTCTGCAACCATATTGTCTTTGTCTTTCTTGTACTTGATCACGTACGGGAACGATTCTATGAATTCGAGCCAATGATCATGCCTTTTCTTGAAGTTGGTTTGTCCTCTCAAGTACTTCAATATAAAATGCGGTTAATCCCGTTGTTGAACAAGCTATTATTGCAAAAATTGGCTCTTGTGGTTTGTGTGCACTTCGAGCTCCTTGGCCAAAGGTTGTGTTGCCAAGTATCCAACAATCGTACTAGGGCATAGAATTTCTTGTCGTACATCGGATAATTGAGGGTTGCTCCACTCAACTTCTCACTAAAGAAAGCTATGAGTTTTCCTCCTTGTGTGAGGACAGCTCCAATACCTAGTCCTGAAGCATCACATTCAACCTAAAAAGTTAGATCAAAGTTGGGAAGTGATAATATTAGAGCTTGGGTAAGGCGGTCCTTGAGCTGTTGAAACACGGCCTCTTGGTTTGATCCCCATTGGAAGACTACGTCTTTCTTGATAAAGGCTGTGAGAGGAGCAGCTATCATACTAAAATCTCGGACGAATCTATGATGGAAGCTTACCAAACCGTGAAAACTCTGTACACCATTCCTGGATCGCCTTAATTATCTCTTGGTGCACGTGTAAACATGTGGAACTAACAACAAAGCTTACGAAAACAACTTCGTCAATACAAAAGATGCATTTCTTGAGATTGGCGTACAACATTTTCTTGCGCTGAGTGCTCAAAACCATCTCAAGATGTGTAATGTGATCGACCAGCGTTTTGCTGTAAATGAGAATGTCGTCAAAATACACTATGACAAACTTAGAGATATAAGAACGCATAACCTGGTTCATGAGGCGCATGAAGGTGCTGGGTGCGTTATTAAGTCCGAACGGCATGACTAACAACTTGTATTAGCCTTGCATAGTCTTGAAGTCGTTTTCCATTTATCACCTTCCTTCATCCTTACTTGTTGGTATCCGCTTTTGAGATCTACTTTTGAGAAGATCGTGGCTCTACTTACTTCGTCTAGCATGTCGTTCAAATGCGGGATTCAGGTGCCTATACTTAACCGTGATATTGTTAATGGATCGACAATCAACACACATTTGCCATGACTCATCCTTCTTGGGCACTAATAACATGAGTATAGCACACAGACTCAAACTCTCCCGAATGTAGCCTTTTTCCATCAAATACCGGATTTTTTCTCGAGCTCGGGGGTCTTGTCTAGGTTCATGTGGTAAGCAGGCTGGTTGGGTAGTGCGGCGCCTGATACAAGGTTGATTTGGTGCTCATTCCCACGTATCAGAGGTAATTTGGGTGTAATCTTGTTTGGGAACACATCCTGAAATTGGCCAAGAAGGGCATAAACCTCCTTTGGTAGTTCAATTCCATCTGCCCCTGCAGCTAGACACTCCTTAAAGACCATTAGCAGCACTGGTTTCGCAAGAGTAATAGCTTTACAAATGGTGTGGGAAGTAACATAAAAGTTGGAACGTTTTACCTCGACTTTCTTAGATTATTTTCTTTGAATATCATGGACTTGAGTCGGGGTGAGAGGGGCGAGGATGTATTTCTTCTTCTCATGTGTGAGGGTGTAAAGGTTGGTTCGCCTTGGTGAATCATTTATCGGTCAAACTGCCATGGTCGCCGTAAGAGAATGTCTGCGGCTTGCATGGGAACAACATCGCAAGTGACATTATCATGGTAATGACCGATGCTGAAAGGTATAGTGACCTACTCGTCCACTTTGACCTCAGTCTTGTCGTCCAACCATTGTAGCTTGTATGGATGAGGGTGTTTGGTCTTAGCTAACCCGAGCTTATTCACCATATAAATGCTTGCCACCTTAGTACATGATCCACTATCTATGATCAAATTCCATACCTTAGAATTGATAGTGCAACGGGTATGAAAGATATTTTCCCGTTGGATGAGTTCATCGTCCTCCGTGATAGTACTAAGCACACATAGGATCACTACAGACATGTCATGATCAGGATACTTAACTTAAGGGTTTGGCTTGTCTGGTTCTTCTTCTGCCTCGTCATGTGACTCATAGTCGCCGGTCGCGATAAGAATCATGGTCCCTGTATTCGAACTACCTTATACCATGGGATCTCTTCCTTGGCACCTTAAACTGATAATATCACGAGTTCGTGAAGAATCGAAAATATTTGGTTACTCAATGGGCTTGGTTTTATTAGATGTAGAATAGCTGGTGGTTGGCTTCTTAAACCGAGATTCAACCTCAGTTTTCGTAGGTGCCGGCTCTAAAGCCTTTGGAGCAGTCTAGGTGGACTCTGGAAGCAGGGCGGTTTTTAGCTTAATACGCTGCTCGGCCTGAATGGCAAGGTGTAGCACGTATGTAGGTCATGATACGGGTGCCTCTCGACTTTGGATGCAATCCGTTCGTGAAACCCATTGATGAAGTGGGCCATAAGACTCTCCTCAGTTTCCTCCACCTCTAGTCGGTTCTTCAAAAGTTTGAACTCGTCAAAATATTCCTTGACACTCTTTGTTCCTTGGGTTAGTTTCCAAAATTGCTTTTGGAGATCCCAGTGATAGTATGATGGAACGTATCTTTTGTGCATGAATGGCCTTCATGTCCTCCCATGTTGAGAGTTGGGCAAGGTGGAGTCATATACGATTCACTATTTCGCAATCCCACCATGTGAGGGCGATGTCCATGAGCTGTGCTGCAGCAAAAGACACTTTCTTCCGGTTAGGTTATTCATTGTACTCAATCTAGGTAAGCGTCGGGATAAATTTGTCCCACAACTGTTGGTGCGGTCAGTTTCGGGTCACAGTGTCGTGAAGAGCCTTTGGGTACGCATGCACGTTCCATGTGCTATTTGGTCCATCGTGGGTGTAGGTTCTGGTCCGGGTACAGTTTGACTGGTACATATGCTCCATACTATTGTTGGTTCTGACGGTCTCGTCATGGAGCATGCTGAACAGATTGCTCATCCGAGTCATATTCTTGCAGATCTTTGCTTTTTTCGTTTGTATATTTCAAACAGATGTGAGTAAAGCGTGCAGCTTGTTGTGCCATACATGGGCCGTTGCGAGTATTGGGTGGTACTTCCGCCCATGGGGCGGGTGGTGGTGCGCGTTCAAGAAGGTCCATACGGTCGTTAATCTGAGTGAGCTCCATCCGGATAGTGATGTGGGTGTTGGAGAGGCTGGTTAACTGGTTTGGAGGAATTTCTTCTTCCGACATTGGAACTTTGTCACAAATAATCAGGAAAGGAAACGACTAAGTGTTAGAATCCTTCTTATCGAGTCCACGAGTTTCAAGTAAGGCAAGTAGAACTTGCTTCTCAACCAAAACGCACGGTTCAAGCAAAAAGGAAATAAAAGACACTCGGCTACCAACTTATCAATACACAAAGCAAAACAAGAAAGAAAACAAGCATTTCTCGGTCCACACTAAACGAAAACGCAAACCAAAAGTTAGAAAAGGAAGGAACTGAAAATCCTAAGGAATTTTTGAGACTCAAACCTAGCAGTCGTCTACTCGAGACACAAAAAGAAAGGACAACTTAGAGCAATCAACTAGACACAAAATCAGATTAGAACAACTTCTACGATAAACAACGATGAACACGAAGAACACTCAACTGATTTTTTCTTTTTTTAGATAACGAAACAACTTAGGCAAAAGCAAGAGATAACAAGGAACAAAGGAATCAAACAAAAATAAAAAGCAAAAATGAAGCAAAAGCAATGGAACAATTTTTTTATACAATAATGAAATAAACAAACGAAGCAAAGGAAGAGATAAACGATATAGAGATGTTACTGGAACATTTTGGCTCTGATACTAGCTGATGAGTCTCTTGGTGGTTAAGAACTCACTGATGAAATCTCGGAGTGACCTTGGTGAATCGATCTCCGAAAATGAATGGTGGAAACCCTGAACAAAGATATTGGTGAATCGACCCGATCTAGGCTAGCAATGGGCAGAAGGTAGCGAAGGATGCCATTCGATCTGGTGGTGAAGATCGTGATAAATCCAGCCGATCTGTTTAGGATTCCTTGACTAAACTATCTCATCTCTTACTTTCAAATCTCTCAAAGAGGAAGTGGCGGCTAGGTTTTCTGAAAGAAAATTCAGTTGCTTCATTGATAAAGTGTAGAAAACAAATGCCACAAGAGAACCTTATAAATGGTTCGAGGCTGGGAGCCTTCTAGGACAAATGCAAATGCGAGTACAACAAAAGGAAAGCAAATGACATGTAAATGAATGACAATGCAAGGGTCCATTTTTGGTAAGTCGTTTACCACATAGCGATAACTAGACTTGCCTCTTATCGGACCTTATTTCTAAATTGGCCTACCATTCTAAGGTTCTAAACCTATTGTTGAAGTTGGCCAGATGTACCTGCAAGAACATGAATAACATAACACGTGCGTACGTGGTTCGAGTTGGCTTGTAGTTCTGTTCACTGTTCTGTGCATGGAGTGTGGTCTTGGGTTGATGTGGCTGGATCGACGGTCGATGTTATGCCATTGGTGATCGAGAGCTGGTCGAAGTTGGACGTGATCTGTTCCATGTTGTCTGACTTTAGTTGAAACTCTTTTAGCTTATGGGTTTTTGTAGTCCGAGGTTGGTCGAGTACTGAAAGGTCCATCTCAAGTACCGGCTTGATCAGGTTGAGTAATGCTCCTATTGCTTCGACAAACTTAAGTCTCATAGTGCTTACTTTTTCTCGGGTGTCGGAGCTTTCACGTATCACATGATATGTGGTCCATGACATTAAGGAATAGGGAGTTGTGGTCGATGACCTCATTAGTGAGGATGTTTATGTGGTTGATTGTTAACCAAGCAATAATGACCAATGAAGAGCATTTTCGTGGACATATGAGTGATTCATCATAATGCCAAGTATTTCAAGGTTAGCCCTAGGAATAATGGGAAACGGGACGGGAATTACTAGAACGGGTCGGGAACTGTTAGTTTGGGAAATTAGATTTACTTCTTAAGAAAATCCTGTTACAAAGTGGGAAAATTTTGGGAATCGGGAACGGTACGGGAATTTTGAGACTCAAAATTTACTTCCTGAACTATTACCAAAGTTTTACTAAATCGAGAAATTGTGGTATATGTACAGAAAATAGTTTGGAAAATACAAGTAAACAAAAAAATAAGAGTATTATTATAAATTATATTATCAATATAAGAAAAATAACAATTTATAAATGAAATACCAGTATCCAATACATAAAAATACAAAATTACAGCGTTAAAATTTGTAATTAAATGACCAACGTTACCATTTTTTACCAAGAACACTAGTATATCCATATTAAATTATTTGTATTCATTAATTTAAGTCATATATTATTATAAGCATGATTTTAACTATTTGAAACATATCTAATATTTGAATATAATATATCATAGCATTTTGCTAACCTAAACAAATACCCAATAGAAATTCAGAAAATTCATGAACCCATTCCCGACCCTTTCCCTTGCCCGTTTGGATATTATTTTTGGACCCGAATGAGAAATTTTGAAAGAGACGGAAATCACAGGAGGGGAGCGGGAGCGAGACCTGACAGGACGGGAATCCCGATATGCCCAGGGCTAGTCAAGATAAATGTGAATCTATACTTCATGTTCATCGAGATTGTCCAGTTGCTGAGGGATTGTGGATACATTTAGTACCCCTCAGAAAATGACATGATTTCTCTTTGATGTCTTTCTATAAATGGCTGTTTACAAATCTTATGAGCATGGAGACAATTGAGGATTTTCCATGGGTGACTCTATTTGGTATAACAGTCAGGTGGAATTCGAAGTAGAGATATAATAATGTGTTTGGATCGGATGCGACTTGCCGAGACCGTGTGATGTTTTTAAGGGTTATGGACAAGAGGTCCGAGCTAATAAACAAGTTATTAACAACCAAAGGAAGCCTTTTATGCACTAAAAGATTGATCCGCTGGGTGAAACCAAAAGATCCATGGCTCAAGTTGAATATGGATGGCTCTTCGCGAGGTAATGCGGGTATCATGGCTGCGGAAGGTGTTATTCGGGATAGTGAAGGGGTATGGCGAAAGGGTTTCTCACTCAATATCAGTATTTGTACTGCACCTTTAGCGAGCTCTGGGTTGTTTATTATGGCCTTTATATTGTGTGGGAGGAACGAGGCAGTGCACTCAATGAGAAGGAAAAAAGGGAAGGAAGGGGTTGATTCTCTTGAAATTAGATCTCGAGAAAGCTTATGATCGTATCCGATGTGACCTTCTTGAGGATTCTTTAAGAGCGACAATATTTCTAGAGGTGTGGATTAATTAGATCATGTGTGGTGTCACATGTGCTTCGATGCAACTTCTTTGGAATGGGGAAAAAACAAGTCCATTTACCCCTTGCATGGGATTGAGACAAGGAGATCGGCTATCTTCGCACTTGTTCATTTTGTGTATTCAGAGACTTTGTCAACTCATTGACCAATCCGTGGTTAATTCAAAGTGGAAAGTAATTTGCCTCTCTCAAGGTGGACTATGATTTTCCCATATATGTTTTGCAGATGACCTGATTCTTTTTGCTGAAACTTCCGTTAACCAAATTCGAATCATACGCAGCATGTTAGATCAGTTTTGTTCGGCCTCTGGACAATGTGTTACTCTTGAGAAATCTAAGATAATTTTATCACATAATGTAAGTTGTCAACATGCGCATGACGTAAGTAGTATAGTGGAATTCAAGTGACTCATGATCTTTGCAAGTATCTTGCTATGCCAGTTTTACATAAAGCGATTAACAAGGATACTTTTGGAGAGGTGTTAGAGAAGGTCTCGCCGAGACTAGCTTGGTGAAAATCAAAATTTTATGCTTTGCAGGTCGGCTTACACTTACAAAGGCGGTTATCTCCTCAATTATGGTACATGTCATGAGTTCAATTATCTTCCCTAAATCGACCCTTGATAAGCTTTACAAATCGTCAAGGACCTTTCTTGGTGTGGTTCTGGTAGTCAGAGAAAAATGAGTCTTGTATTATGGAAGAAAGTTTGCATTCTAAAGAGCAAAGGGAGACTTGGAATTAGGCACATAGAGGCAATGAATCATGCTTTGGATTCTAAACTAGGATGGCGCTTGCTAAGTAATGATCGTAGGATTTGAGCAGAGCTAGTTCAATCAAAGTATAAGGTTTGATCTATTAGGGAAGCAAATTGGTTACTTGCATGTGGTACTTGGTCTCTGCTTCGGAGAAGTGTTGTTCAGAGTTTGAAGGAAACTATTATTCTGGGTATGAGGTGGATGATTGGCGATGGTAACTCGGCGAGATTCTGAACAAATAGTTGGCTGACTGATTCATCTCTTATTGACCTAGCTACTAGTTCGATATCTTCGAACAAGATGGACATGTGTGTACGTGACATGTACGGTCTGCAGATTCTTGATGGGATGCTCGCCGTATCAGGTCTTGTGTACTTGAGAACGTGTAGCTTCACTTACTTACTGTGGTGGTTGATCAATTCACATGATTCTCTGTTAGAATTTCGTGGAGTGGATCATAGAATGGTAGATTTTTTGTTCCCTCTGCATATGCTATATTAACTCAAAAAAATTCCCATTGACCTTATATGGGACAGTTCTAAAAGGCTATTTAGAGCCGTATGGTTCCAGAAAGGGTGAGGATGTTTCTGTGGTTGATTGCTAACCAAGCAATAATGACCAATGAAAAGTGTTGCCCTCAACATATGAGTGATCCATCGTTATGCCAAGTAAGTCAAGGTACAAGTGAATATATTCTTCATGTCTTTCGAGATTGTCCATCTGCAGAGGGATTGTGGATACGTTTAGTACCCCTCAGAAAGTGACACAACTACTTTTCGATGTCTTTGTATCAATGGTTGTTTACATTTCTTAACAGCACAAAGCCGATTGAGAATTATCCCTGAGCGACTTTAATAGGTATAATAGTCTGATGGAATTGGATTTGAAGATGTTATAATGTCTTTGGATTGGATGTGACTTGTTGAGACCGTGTGAGGTTTATTAAGGGTTATGGACAAGAGGTTTTCCGAGCTAATAAGCAAGTTATTAACAACCAGAGGAAGCCTGTATGTACTAAAAGATTCATCCGCTGGATAAAACCATGAGATCCATGACTCATGTTGAATATGGATGGGTCTTCACGAGGTAATCAGTGTATCATTGGTGCATAAGGTGTTATTCGAGATAATGAAGTGGTATGGCGAATGGGTTTCTCACTCAAAATCGAGATATGTGCTACACCTTTAGCTCAGCTATGTGTGTTTATTATGACCTTTATATTGGGAGGGAGGAATGAGTTGATTTTCTCGAGCCCTTAATTGACTCGGAGTTGGTAGTGAGCTTTTTACATATAGGGATTGGGAATTCTCATCCCATATCCTTCCTGCTACAAATGTGTCATTGCTTTATCTCAAGGGACTGGATAGACCGTATTAGTAAACAAAAACACACACAAAAACAGATAAACAAGCTGAAGTAAGATGTCATGAATTCTATCCTATGGTTTGGTACTCATGCTTCCTAATCACGGCTGGTTGTTTTCTAGTATGCTGATTTCTTTATATGCTGATTTATGTTGATTTTTTTGTCTCTGGTATCTGATTTCAGTTACGCATTTGGACCCCCAACAATTTTATATTTGTAGTGTTATTGTTTTTTGTAGATGGATTTACAGTCTTTGGAAACAATAGCAGCCCTAAATGCTGAAAATGAGTATATGACAATGAATGAGGAGGCTGACGCAGCGCAGAGTGCAATTCAGTCTAGTCAAGCAACTAATAAACGTAAAAGGTCTTCTGTTTGGAAAGAATTTGTACCGGTCGGAGTAGTATCAGATGGCAAACAGAGAGGTCGTTGCATTCATTGCAATAAGAAGCTAATCACGGAATCTAACCGTGGTACATTGGCTTTAAAGCGTCATTTAGATTCTTGTCCAAAGAGAGCTCCACAACCAAAAGAAGAAAGGCAATATGATCATAAAGTTGATCGACAAATGGTTAGTGAAATCCTCATATACCATGATTTTCCTTTTAAATATGTGGAATATGAAAAGGTTAAAGCGAGTGATATGTACTTGAATCCAAATTGCGAGCAGATATGTAGACAGACAGCTGGAAATGATGTTTTTAGGAGGTATGAGGTAGAAAAAGAGAAGTTGAAAAAGTGTTTGCAGATTTCAAAGGTCAAATTTGTTTTACATCTGATTTGTTGACAGCTCGTAGCACCATGACTGGGTATATCTGCTTGACTGCTCATTATATAGATAGTACCTGGATCTTAAACAACAAAATTCTTGCATTCATTGATATGAAACCTCCATATACCGGTGAAGAATTAGCTAATAAGATTGTGGGTTGCTTGAAAGAATGGGATTTAGAGACGAAGGTGTTTTCTATAACATTGGATAATACCACCATATGATTAGTGGTGGTGGATTGCTATCCGATGGGAAATTCTTTCATGTTAGATGTTGTGCACATATATTGAATCTGCTAGTTAAGGAAGGATTGTCGCTAGCTACTAATCTCTTGGAAAATATCAGAGATAGTGTTAAGTTTGTCAAAGCATCAGATTCAAGAAAAGACGCATTTGTAGTTTGTGTTGAAAGTGCAGGGATTAGGGGTAGAGCTTGATTGTCATTAGATGTTCCTACATGATGGAACTCTACTTATGATATGCTTGCTAGAGCATTAAAGTTTCGTAAGGCATTTGTCAACTTGAAAGAGTATGATAGAAATTACAAGTCATTGCCTTCAGAGGATGAGTGGGATCTTGGTGAGAAAATTTATGATCTATTGAAGCCATTCAGTGTGATCACTACGTACTTTTCTGGGGTCAAGTATCCTACAGCCAATGTGTATTTCTACAAGTGTGGAAAATTGAGTGTTTGTTGATGAAATATGCTGATTGTGGTAATAGTAGAGTAGAATTTATGGCTAAGGGTATGCAGTCCAAGTTTGCTAAATATTAGGACGAGTATAGTATTATTTTAGCCATGGGAGCCATTTTGGATCCGAGGTTAAAGCTTCAAATCCTCAAATCTGCATATGACAAGGTGGATCCGAGTACTTCAGAGGTGAAAATTAATGTTGTTAAGCAAAACTTGAAGGATCTTTATGAAGAATATCACACCAAGACTCGAGCTTCTTCCACTTTCACCAAAACCCCAACTCCTGATGAACTTCTTACTGAGTCACCATTAGAAGATGATCCTAATTTTGTAAGTGTTTTTTCTTATTCTCACATTATCATTTACTTTCTAGAATTTGTCACATTTAGTATGTTTCTATGATACATGAACTCTTTGAACTNGTACATCAACTCTTTGAACTTGAGAGAAGTATCCTTCCAGACTCAGATAACACCAAATATAATCTGGAAGTGTATTTGGATGAACCAAGATTAGATTTGAGGTCTTTTACAGATATGGAGGTTCTGACTTATTGAAAAAATAACGGAGAGTGGTTTGGAGCTTCTCTAGCCTATGATATTCTCAGCATTCCAATCACCACATGGCATCAGAATCCGCTTTTAGTATAGGAGGTCGGGTGTTGAATTTTTACAGGAACCGCCTCCTTCCAAGAAATGTTCAAGCTTTGCTTTGTACTAAAAATTGGTTACGTAGTTTTTCAGAGCTTAAAGGTAAAAAAATGAGTTTAGATTTGGTAAATTTATTGATTTAGATTGATGGATTCATATTTTGAAATTTAGGTGATATAGAAGATGATTTTGATGACAAAGTTGAAGATACTACATCCATGACAAGTAGCTCAAGAATATGAGATCCAAGTAATATTTTTGTTTCATTTAATTGTAAATGTTGTGAAATTTTAACAATGAAGTTAATGTAAATATCATGTATTTTTCAGGGATGGAGTTATTGGTTTAAGGAGATTGATGATATGCTAACTCACATAGACCTCGAAATGAAAGACATGTTTATCTTTTTTATGAAAGACTTATGTTTATCTTTTTATGCTATATTTAAGTTTTTATGAAACTATTTTGTTTAAGAGATTGTATGATTTTAGTAAATTTACTAACTTTGATCCCCACAAAAAAAGAGGAGAGAGAGTAAAAAAGAGGAAAGAAAGTAAAAAAAAGAGAGAGAGTAAAAACAAGGAGAGAGAGTAAAAAAGAAGAGAGAGAGAGAGTAAAAAGAGGAGAGAGAGTAAAAAAGAGGAGAGAGAGTAAAAAAGAAGAGAGAGAGAGTAAAAAAGAGGAGAGAGAGTAAAAAAGAAGAGAGAGAGAGAGAGAGTAAAAAAAGAATGTAAAAAAGAGGAGAGAGAGTAAAAAAGAAGAGAGAGAGTAAAAAGAGGAGAGAGAGTAAAACAGAAGAGAGAGAGTAAAAAAGAAGAGAGAGTAAAAAGAGGAGAGAGAGTAAAAAAGAAGAGAGAGTAAAAAAGAAGAGAGAGAGTAAAAAAGAAGACAGAGACTAAAAAAGAAGAGAGTGAGTAAAAAGAGGAGAGAGAGTAAAAAGAAGAGAGATAGTAAAAAAGAGGAGAGAGAGTAAAAAAGAGGAGAGAGAGAGAGTAAAAAGAGGAGAGAGAGTAAAAAAGAGGAGAGAGAATAATAAAAGAGAGAGAGTAAAAAAAGAGGAGAGAGAGTAAATACTACAAACAAATTTAAATACTAAAAAACAATAAATGGGTACCCATAAAAAGTCAATATTATTGTGGGTTTCATGTGGGTAGTCTTAATAAGACTCTAGTCTTATTGGGTTTTTTCTATTTTGGGTTTTTTCTGGGCGGACTTATTTTGGATTTGACACGGGCCAAGTTTTTTTACCTATTTTAATATCCCTACGTATTACACACATCTATAGGGAGGTTAACCGTCTTGCTGATGGGTAAGCAAATTATGCTGACACTTCTATTAGGTTTTTATTTGTTTGTAGACTCTCTAGATGCCATTCGTTCACTTGTGATCAATGACATTAATGGAATTGCTTTTTTGATGTTGGAGGTAGATCCAAGATCCAACTTCGGTCTATGAAAAGAATTCACGGAAAAAATCTCTTAAGTTCCAAACTCGGTAATTCGGTTAAGAACCCATCTCAGGCATTCACTATTATCTCGGAAGAATATCTTCTAGGCAACTCTTCCAAATGGTAAGAACTCGGACGACACATCAAAAGGAAAATAAAAATTTTCTTATTCTGAATAAGGAAAATTTCCAAAAGACTCGTGAAGATCTTTAGATCAAATCGAATCTAATGAGAAATGTAATCTTTCATGTTTCAAATAAGTTGTAACCGCCTCTCTATTTTATAAATAGGGCAAAGATCTCTGAAAAAAGGATTGGCTTTTTGGCATTAAAAATTAAGCAATAATATCAAGATCGACATCTTTACTTTGAGCAGTCTCCATGTTCTTCGAATTGATCAGAATCCTTGCATTTTCTCCCTCTTTCATCTCAGAGTCTGATTTGTTAAGTCCTACTCAAATAGATGGCACCGTATGTGGGAATGACAACGAAGGATCGCAATCACAAGGATGCCAGGAGACGACATAACAAATCATTCACCTAAACAAAGAGTACTTGATCTGCTCCAAGAGCAAATATACCCAACTCTCGGATCAACTCTAAACTCTATTCAGACACTAGAAACCAACCGAGAAAGATCTTGAGCAAGTCCGTGAACTCCCCGGGCCACCCACGGACCGCCATCACCTGTGGTTATGGTGGGAAACTTGCTAGCACTGCATAAGCAGCACATCGAAGGAACACCAAACGCTTTGAGCGAATCAAAGCAAGGGTCAGAATGAGCGACACCAACCCGCCACAAGGACAAACCAGAAGAACGAATAAGGAAGTACTCACTAGTGTGCAGAGGAACTTGCTCGGAAATATGCCGAGTTCATTGCTGACCACTGTTCCGAGATAGGATCGGGCTCTATGCAAAACACTCCTACACAGCACCTTTTCGGATAAAAAATGCTAATAATGCTAGATGCCGCTACCATCGTCAGAATGATGGAAGAGATGAGGTCTCAATTCCATCAGGCAACCAGCTCAGCACAAGAGATTGGATGAATCCTAGCCCAAGCTCGCAATCTTCCATTCTCTCCGAGATTGAGAAGGATCTCGGTGAATCGCAGACCAAGATTGTGCTGTCCTTTGTATGACGAGACAACAGACCTATTACAGTTTATGAGTGCGTTCAATGTAATGATGGGTGGAAAAAGTTACCATCCAGATTAGGAGGACGCAACATACTGTCAACGTTTTGCTTAAAATTTGACCGGAGACGCACTAGTGTGGTTCACAAAGTTGTCGACTAGCTCGATTGAGGACTTAAATCCGTAGCCCGAGTTATTTATGATATAGTACGCGATATTCGTGAATCAAGACACTTCAACTGTGGAAGTACGATCCTTAAGACAAGGATTTGACAAATCTCTAAAATTGTATCTCAGGCAATTCAGAAGAATAATGACTAAAGGTAAAGTCAGCAGCAACTTAGGGAGGACCAGGATGGTTAGCAACGAGGCTTTATGAAAAGACCTCTTTGTGGATCGGCCAAATTCAGTCTCAAATGCCCTATGCAGAGCAGTAAGGCATGTCGCGTACATCAAGGAAAAGCAGATCAAGAGACTCTAGAATAAAAGAGTCAAATGAAGAATATCACAAGCCTCGACTGAATAACAACAAGGAAAGAGCAAGCACGGCTACATCTTTTCAAATCAGGGAAGCTGATGGCCCAAGTGGGAAGAAACCATGGAATAATACTTATAATCGAAACAAGTATTGTGCACTTCATAACCGAGTTGGCAATTCAACTTCAAAATGCAAACAGTTCCAAGAATTACTCGCCAAAAATTCAGCAAAAGTGAACTGAGTGTTTCTGAAGAAGAAACTCATATATTCAGGATGCAGAATCAAAAGGAGGCCGAGTTGCGAGAAGAAATCAATAAAGCGGAAACTCAAGAAGGTGTCACAATAGAGAAACCAAAATGCGCAAGGAAAAAAATTAAAATACCTGAACCAGGATCTCCGAGAATAGACGTAGCTGTCATCATGGGAGGTTTGCAATCTTGCAACGATACTATAAGGTCGATCAAGAAGTATGAACAAAACGTAATAACCGTGATTAACCTTAAATCTGCACCTCAAACAGGAGAATTTGAGATCAATGGACTCTGAGATAACTTTAACCGTGAAAGATCTTGAAGGAATATGCTTCCCGTACAATGACGTATTAGTCGTAAAACTCTGAGTTACCAACTGTGATGTTTCTCAGATACTCATCAATACCAGAAGTTCAATGGACTTAACTTTTAAGAAGACACTAGATCAAATGGCACTCCCAGACGTTAGAATCAAACTGGTAGTTAGAATGTTGACCGCGTTTAACTGAAGCTTAGTCCATGCAATAGGAACCATCAAGCTATCAGTTCAGGCTGCAGGAATCACGAGATGGATCAAACTTCTGGTGGTCGACAAAGCACTAATCTACAACATCATTCTCGGAACTCCATGGGTTCATGCGATGAAAGCTATTCCATCAAGCTATCATCAATGTGTCAAAATTCCAACAGATAAAGGAATCTACATGCTACGAGGAGATCAGAAAATGTCTCGAATAAGTTTTATCACCGTGGAGGTGTATGAACATCTTTGGAAGTAACCAAACTTGTCGGGATCGATATTGTTTTATCTTTGGAAAGGCGAAGTTGAAACTGCCTAACAAATCGTGCATGATCACGACATTGGTCAGTAGTAGAGCTACCTTGGTACCTCCCGCTCTTGAGAAACCAGATCAATTAACGGTCAAGCTTTTCAATATTGATTTGTCAGACTCGGAAAAGTGCATCACTATCGGGGTTAACTTAGACAGAATGATCCGAGAGAGTTGATCCAACTTCTAGAACAAAACATGACGACATTCGCATGGTCAGAAAAAGATATGCCAGAAAACGATCCAAGGATAGCCATTCATAAGCTCAGTGTTGACCTGACATACAAACCGATCACGTAGAAAAGAAATTAGGCCCCGAGAGAACCAAGGTCATGATCGGTGAAGTCAAAAAGCTAATTGATGCGGGATCCATCATCAAAGTATAGTACCCCGAATGGTTAGCTAACCCAGTCATAGTACCAAAGAAGAATGGAAAATGACGAGTCGGTCTAGATTTTACCGATTTGAAAAAGGCTTGCCCAAAAGATAGCTTTCCTTTACAAAGTATCAAATGGATCATTGAGGCAACGGTAGGGAATTAGCTCCTCTCAATCATGTATGCATTTTCAGGTTACAATCAAATCAGGATGCACCCAGAGGACATGGAAAAGACTTCGTTAATAACCAAACGAGGAATATACTGCTACAAATTCATGCCTTTATGATTATAGAACGCAGGAGAGAGATATCAATGACTCATAAACAGAATGTTTGCCGATCAATTCAGTCAAACAATGGAGGTATATATCGATGATATGCTAGTCAAGTCTAAGAAAGTAGAAGATCACGTACACCACTTAGCTTGATTCTTCAAAACTCTGAATGAATATCAGATGGAACTCAACCTGGCTAAATGTACTTTCAAGGTAACTTCAGGAGAGTTTCTCGGTTACATTGTAACTCAACGAGGAATTGAAGCGAACCCAAAACAGATTAAAGCAGTTCAAGAGCTCTCTTCGCCAAGGAATAAGCAAGAAATCCAAAGGTTAGGAGATGAATTGTCATGCTAAACTTATTTATCTATCAGTCAACAGATAAATGTCTCCCCTTTTATGAGCTGTTGCAAAGGAATAAGAATTTCAAATGGGATGCAGAGTGAGAGAGTGCATTCCCCGAGTTAAAAGAGTATTTTTCAACGCCACCAGTCTTTTCAAAGCCTGAAGAAGGGGAACCACTATACTTATACATTGCAGTCTTGGCATCAGCTGTAAGAAGTGTACTAGTTCGAAAAGATCAAAGAATGTTAACTCTTCGTGCGTGAATTACATGTTATCAACGATGTTTACTCTTTTGTTGGAGCGTGAATTACATGTCCGTGTCTTGGTATCCGTTAACAGAAAAGATTGCTTTGGTAGTTGTCACTTTGGCAGGCAAGTTGAGACCATACTTTCAGTCTCACATGATCATCGTCCTCATCAACCATCCATTAAGGACAATCTTACACAGTCGTAATCATCAGGAAGATTGACCAAATGGGCAATAGAAATTAGCGAGTATGAAATCGAGTCGAAGGGAAGAACCAGCGCAAAATCGTAAGTGTCGACAGATTTCTTTATAGAGTTGTCTCTCGAGTTTGAACCTTTGGAGCTGGACGAGACCTTTCAGATTTGGAAACTTTTCGTCGATGGATCATATTTGCAACACAGATCTAGAGTCGTAATTTGGTTAGAGAGTCAACCTAGGGAAGCCTTAGAGCAATTATTCTGACTAGCTTTCCCACTATCTAATAACAAAGCTGAATATGAGGCATTAATCGCAGGAATCCGACTTGTGAAGGAGATTGGAGCCTCCCAAATTGAATGCTATTGTGATTCACAGTTAGTACTCAATCAAGTCATTGGTGGCTACGATACAAAGAACGATCGTATAGAAGCATATTTGAAAGTCGTTAAAGATCTAACAAAAGACTTAATGTTCAAAATTAATAAGATCTCCTGAGCTGAAAATACTTCAGCTGATGCCTTAGCGGCTTTAGCATCAATGACTTATCTCATTCAAAGGCAAATCATTCAAGTCAAAAGTATAGACAGACCAAGTATTGACCTAGCAAAAAGAGACTTTTCCTTCATCTTGACAATTGTCAACACAACGGAAGAATCCAACATGAACGCCGTCAATCCCTCTCAAGCCGGCAAAGAGAAGATTGACTGAAGAGATGAAGTACTTTGCGTACATCATCAATGGAGAAGCTTCTAAAGATAGATGGACATCACGGCGACTCAAGGCTAAGTGCACTTTCTATGCGCAAATCGATGGAAAGTTCTACCGACAAAGTACAAATGGTACTCTACTTACTTGTGTCCACTGTGATGAGACGAGACAAGTTATACAAGACACACACGACATATCCGGTGGAAACCACACTAGTTGACGATCATTTGTGCACAATATTTACACCTTAGAGTATTTTCTGCCCATAATGGAACAAGATTGCCAACAATATGCGGCTAACTGCGATAAATGCCAAAGACACGGATAGTTAATTCATGCTCCAACCGAAGAGTAAACATCATCAATAATGCCTTACACGTTCATGCGCTGGGCAATGGACATTGTCGGACCCTTGCCATCATTTCAGAAAAAGAGATTTATGCTTGTAATGACGAATTATATTTCCAAGTGGGTCGAAGCCAAAACTTATTCTCGGATTAAGGACAAATACGTGGTCAAATTTTTCTGGAAGAATATCATATGCCGACACGGGTGACCTACGAAATTGTCATGGATAATGGTTCTCAATCATCTTGGAAAAGTTCAGCAACTTTTATGTCCGGTGAAATATCCGAGTTAGTAAGTCTACACCACAAAACCGTCAAGGTAATAGGCAAGCTGAGGCAACGAAAAACATATTCTGGACGGCACTAAAAATCACCTTGAGAAAAAAAAGGTAACTGCTCCAACGAGTTGGACGGAGTACTTTGGGCTCATCGATCAACGTCGATAGTTCCACATGCCGAACTCCTTTTTCTTTGTCTCACGGAATAAAAGCATTAGCTCCCACCACAACTGGTATACCGACTTTGCGTCAAACTCACACTCCCAAAAACAAACAGCCCAACAATGACACGATGGAACAAATATCGACGAATTGGAAGAGCAACGAGATGACGCCTTACTCTGCGTACAAAATTATCAGCAACAAGCGGCAAAGTATTACAACAAGAAAGTACAAGGATGACACTTTGCCGAAGGAGACCTTGTACATCAAAAAGTTTTCTAGAGCATGGATGAACTCAATGCGGGCAAACTCGGTGCCAATTGGGAGGATCTTATATTGTTTCTAAAGTTGTAAAATCTGGAGTATACAAAATCACAACGAAGGACGAAGAGATGGTCCTGCATAGCTGGAATTCTATCAATATAAAGTGATACTACCACTAAGGTCGCGTCAACTCAGTGTTGTCCATGCATCAACTGATGCCTCTCTAATCCTTTAAGTATTTATTTTGAACTATGTTTTGGCTTGATCCCTTTGGGGTACGTAGGTAGCCTTCGGGTGCAGCTAAAACTTTATAAATTCTTTAATTCACCAACTCTACATCTTAAAAAAAGGATAAAATATCATGACGTATTTCTAAAAAACTAAGTCTTAGAATCTCGTCGAGTATAACTTGTAAAAAAGAGCCAACATGATTAATTCGCACTCAGAGCCAAATCAGCAGGGTATATCCCTTCAATACAAGAATCTAATTCTTACTCTAAAGCCGAGTTTTAAAATCTTGTCGAGCTTAATCTCGCAAAACTTATTATGAAACCAAATTCTCACACTAAAGCTGAGACCAAGTTCTCACAATTATGCTGACATCAGCTCTCACAATTTAGCCGAGATCAGCTCTCGCGTTTAAAGTCAAAACTTAGTTTCGTACGACAAGTCGAGATTTATTCTCGTGAACACAAAACATAGTTTCGTGCAGCTAGTTGGGATTTATTTCAAAGACAAAACATAGTCATCAAGTCAGGATTTAATCTCGCAAAGACAAAACATAGTTTTGTACAACAAGTCGGGATTTATTCTCACAAAGATAAAATATAGTTTTGTACAGCAAGTCAATATTTATTCTTGCTAAGATAAAACATAATTTTTTACAGTTGAATTGAGATCTAAATCTTACCAAGGAATGAAACATAGTTTCGTGCATAAAAAGCGAGGTCTAATTCTCCCAAAAATGAAACAAAGTTTCATTTAAACGTCTGAGATATGTATCTCGGAAAACTACCTTGAGATTTAATATTCCACAAATCTTAAGACTGAGTCTTAAAATCTCAACTTAATTAAAAGAGCTTACGAGTCTAACTCTCATAAAAGCCAAAATAACGGGTTTACCCAAACAATCTAAGATCCTAGTTCTCGCTCTTACAAACATAAAGTTCTTGGAACTTTACTTCTTTGATTTCATATTAGAAGCACTCAAATTTTATCGTCTGAGTTTTTAACTTGATATAAATTCGAAAGCAAACCTTGTTGTTTTCAACTATTTCATTTATTTCAACAATTGAAATTGCCGGAATCAGAAGTGCTGAAAATTCAACGAATAAGAGAGTTCATTTCATATCCTTTAAATGGGAAAAGTTCTTACAAATTCGTGCAACAAAGAGATCAACTCCAACTACAAAATAATTCTACAACGTAAAGCAAAAGGTTGCTGGAGACTAATCAAATCAAAGTCAATTTTCTCTTTGAATCAAGCCTCACCACAAGCATTGGAGGCCTCTTCAAATTTGAAAACTGGGATGGTCAAATCCTCAGAATGGAGCATTGTCAAAGTTTCCATGTTGACAATTTCCTTGAACTTATTCAACTTGGTGTTCACGTGATCAGTGACCACCAAAGGCATACTAGAGCCCCTATGAAACAGCAATCAAAGGACATTTTCTGAGCCATGGAACTGAGCGTATGAGAGCCAAGCATCCAAGTTGGCATCAAGATCATTGAAGCGAGTGGCAATGGTCTCAAAACGGCCATAGAGTTGGTAGTTCAAGCCTTGGAATATCCTCATCTTTTCGGAATTCAAAGTCTCGCGAAGTCGGAGGTCAGAATTCTCCTTAATGGAATCCAACTCGAAGCAAAGGTTATTCAAAGTATTGTTTGCCTTCTTGGTAGCCTAGAAAGCATTACCCCAATCAGCTTTAACGCAATCTACCGACTCAGATGATGCCGCATTATGCTCTGTCAGCTTCAGGACATTCTCTTGCTTCAACTCAGCCCTAACTCGGGCAAGGTCTTCTTCGACCACAGTAAGTTAGGAACGGGCCTCTGCTGCCTTAAGGTGAGATTCGCCAGCCTGTCTAGCGAGATGAGCAGTTCTCCGAGTACTCTCATCATGGTGAACCCGAGATCTCTCTCGTTCCAACATAATGTTGTTCAGATGCGAGATAAGCTAATCAAGGAAAAGAGGAACATCAACAATCAGAAAAATTAGATAAACAATGAATAATACTGAACTCATAATCGAGAAAAATTCAGACCTTGAAAAGTAAAAAGGTCGTCTCCTCATATTCATCCATGTTATGCATCTGATCAGGGGAAGGAAGAAGCTCTAAAGAATTCCTTATGTGACGTATAAGGTCGGCACACTCCATAAGAGATGATAGAATGGGTGCCACACTCGTATGATTGTGCGAGAATCAGAAGTCAGCAGGAGCTCTTTCTCCGTCTCCTCATAGTGTTAGTGGGATGAGTCCCACATGCTTTCGTGGATGACCCAATCCGTAAAGCGTCAGTCTTGGACCTCTTCTGAGGTCGCGAATCACCACGGCCAGAACTCAGCCTGGTTATAGCCAAGGCAGTGGCCCTAGGTGCAGTAGAAAAAGATGGACAAAGAATACTCACCGCAGCAACTCCTTCAGATTGGCAAGCGTCAGCCCCATCCATAATGGCACTTAGGCCATCGACAATGTTTGGGAGTTGAAAGTCATTGATTCTCATCTTCAAAGTACAAAATTAAGAGAAGTTTCTAAAACAAAGGAGAGAATTCGAAAAGACTGTCTCGGAAGAGTAAAAGACGGAAGAGATTTTTTGTAGAAGATAAGTGAAGATTAAAAGTAATCAAGGATCAGTATTTTAGGAATTTAGCAGAAACCAAAACTACGAAAAACTTTGAAAATTAATTAGCCCGTTTCACCTCAGAAATAACACAATCACTTGTTGACATGTGAACCGAAGATTCCATAAGCAAATTAACTTTTCCGGCCTAGAAACTCTAATCAATTTTCTGAGTCTGTGGGAGAACAATTGTTGGAGGTGGATCTGACATTCTACTTTGGTCTATGAAAACAATTAATGGACAAAATCTCTTAAGTCTTGAACTTGGCAATTTGGTTAAGAACTTATCTCAGGCATTCGCTATTATCTCGGAAGAATATCTTTTCGGCAACTCATCCAAATGGCAAGAACTCGGATGACACGTCATCAAAAGAGAAATATAAATTTTCCTATTCTGAATAAGAAAAATTTCGAAAATCTCATGAAGATCTTTAGATCAAAATGAATCTAAACAGAAATATAATTTTTCCTGTTTCAAATAAGTTGTAATGCCTCTATACTTTATAAATAGGGACGGAGATCTCTAAAAAACGGATCGAATTTTTGGCATTCAACTTTAAGCAATAATATCAAACTCGGCATCTTTATTTTGAGCAATCTTCTTGTTCTTCGAATTGATTGGAATTCTTGCCATTTCTTCCTTTTTAATCTCAGAGTCAAATTTATAACACTTTCTTCTAAATCCAGCTCGAGCATTTGAGACACATTTATGATTAAGTTCTTTTGTTAATTTCTAAATAAAGCTTGGGAGGTTTTTCTTCCCTTTTCCGATAAAAAAAAAGGTTATGTAGTCTAAAAACTGAATTAAAGTAAACAACAAATAATTAAAATTCTAGTTTTCAATAATTCTTTTAGATGTATGGAGAAAATTAGAATACCATTTAATCAACTCTTAATAATCTACCATAAATTTACATTTTTCTGCCAAGGACATGTGCTCCAGTGGTGTTCTTACTTTATAAATCCTCAAGATATTAGGGATCGAATTCCCTACCTGCAATATAAGGAGGAGAATTGAAAGCCACTAATCTAGTTGACAAAAAAAAATGTACATTTTTCTGTGGTCTAGGTAAAATTTCACTAGAATGAACTCAAACGGTTATACTTTTCTTATCTCTTTCATGCGTTGCACTAAATATGTGCCTTCATTGACCGGATGGGCTACAAAAGCCTCACACTAACTTTTCCACTCTAAAACCTCTACATATGTTTTTGTTTTTTTTGGGTGACTGGTCTAATTGTACATGAACATTTTCATATAACTATGAATATAGTGCACACAAAATTCAAATTAAAATTCTAATTCTACCCGAACTATCACACATAGTATTAGAAACACTCAAGGTTTATCTCTATTCTTAATTGCACACAAAATTAAAGTTAAAAGTCTAATTCTACCCGATTTTAAATTTTGAATTTTTATGAAAACAAATAGAAATACTGAATTCAAACCCGATCTATAACCGAAATGAACCCGATCCAAAAATTAAAAATACTCGAATGTGTCTTAAATCAATAGAACTGAAATCCCGAAAAACTCGACCCGAAAATGGCTCTATTGACGAAAAACTATCTTCATCCTTTGGGTGTTTTTAATGCTATGTATGTTAGTTCAGGTGAAATTAGATTTTCAATAATAATTTTATGTGCAATTAAGAAGAGGAGCAAACTTTGGGAGGTTCTGGTATTATATGTGATAGTCCGGGTAGAATTAGAATTTTAATTTTAATTTTCTGTGCAATTAACAAGAGCCGCAAATTATTGATATTTTCATAGTTATATAAAAATTTTGGGGTGGAATTAGACTGATCACATTTTTTCTTCGATAATAGATTCATTTTCTAAAACTCAATTCTATGAATGTAAAGGTATTTGCAAATTTCGTACCAAAAAAGAAGGTATTTGCAAATTTTAAATGACATTTGGACAAGTTTATGCTAAATTGGCATAGCAAATTCATTTGACAAATTTTTAATTTTATCTTTCATAAAACCAAATGAAATTTAGAATAGGTAATTTTGTTTCAAAAGTGTTACTATTAGCTATGCAAATAAATCTTGGGAAGTATCAATAAAATTTAAAAAAGAAAAAAAAAGTGCCACCTACCGAAATTAAAGTGTATATATTAAAAAAAATATATAATATCATCTAAAATAATCTCACTCTTACCTAGAACTGTTTATCTTCCTATGACAAAGCAGTAAACGACCAGAGACTTTCATATTTAGGCCAAGACGCAGTACAACATAAACAAGAAGACGGTAACCAAAAGCCATAGCCAACAATGCAAGCATTTTCCACCATTTGGAGTTTTTGTCTGGAGATATCTGGTAATTTCCTCGGATCGCTTCGTAACCCGATATACTTCTCACTTCTCCAACTGCAAACACTTCTCCAAGGTACTCGTTCTCCAAAAGACCCTGCAACCATTCAACCAAACAAGATTGTTCTTTGTGTTTTCTGTAGAAGAAGCAAAGATTGTTTATTTTTCTTTTTTTGTTGAGTGTTATATATGCAACCTCAATGCAGTAAGTTTGGAATGAGATGTAAGCGAACGGGTAAGTCCAAACAGGTTTTGGCAAGGCGTCACGGATTCTGAAGTGACCTGCAGAGAGCATCATGATCACCTGCAATGATGCAAAGGAAAATTTAAAGATCAAATCCTAAATGCAGTAATCTCCTTTACTAATCAGCTAGTGGGTACTACATTCTCATTTGTAAGCAACAGATTCAAGTCCTATAAACGCATATGATCTCTCCCAACTTTTACTTTCTTTGGCTTAGTCCAAGATTACCATTCTAGTTTTGGGAAGAGAATTATTGAATTTCCCTAATTTTTAAACTAAGTAAACTAGTACAAAGTGTAGTAGATAATATTCAATCCATGTCAAATCCTAGATAGAACAATAAGAGCATTACAAAACATGACTTGATATAAGTAGATTCGAAAAACTCACGTGTACACAGATGACAGTCAAAGTGCTCCAGTAAACATCTCGCCAAATGCAAGCAATGGAGAGCATCAGTCCTTCGTTCACCAATAGGCAGATGAAGAAGTTAAGCACAAAGTACATCAACAAGCTGAAATCATCTCGTAATCCGACCATGAAGTAGAAGACGAGACTTGAGGAAATGGACATGAGAAACAAGAATGGTATACTTCCCAGAAACTGCCCTAGTAGGAAGACAAAAGCACCCGAATGCTGGTTTGATGCTTCACTTCTATATATCTATTACAAGAAAAAACATAAACTTCAGATCAAAAGACGATGTGCTCAAAGATAAGATAAATCATGAAGAACTGGTTACCTTAATTTCTTTCAAAAGTGAAGGTATTCCAGCAATTCCCAATAGTGTGGCAAATGAGACAAAAACAAACACAGCAGCTACTCTTGTCTGTGAGAAATATTTACATCCAACAATAAATTCCAAGTCTTTGAACTCATATGTGATATGTTGAGAAACGGCTTAGAAGACTTACAGCAACTGAAGACAAAGAGTGACCCAAGCCAGAATATAATGTGCCAATACAAAGAGTAAGAATCATGTAGAGGATAAGGCGAAGCCAATAGTATTTCCATTCCCTCGACATAACTAAGAGCGATCTCCACGTGAGTACTGCAACACGCATAGCAGCCCCTGCTTTTCCCTTCGATTTCAGCTGTGTGCCCTCCTGCAGAAATAAGATGACATAGGCAAAGAAACTTAGATGTGCTTTCATAGTTACGAGGTTAGAACCCAGAAATAGTCAATACACAAATGGTTACCCTTTCAGTAAGTTTTAATATTGTAGTCTCGACAGAATCAGCATCTGCAGATGATTTGTAAGTCGCCTCAAGAGTGCGAATAGCAACAGCCGTATCCATATTTACTGCTGAAAAGTCCCCATTATCATCCTGTTTTTTAAATTTAGTTCATATCAGATAATTAACTTTACAAGAAACATAATTATTTAACTTGAGATGTATGATGGTATATGTACCTGCCAGTTTTTGCACATTGCAATGATTCTATCAAAATCTGTGTTTATAGCCCGTAAAAAATGATCTGATGGACTTTGCATTATCGGGCATGGAAATCCAGCATTTGAAAAGTGCTTCAAGGAGACACATAACAAGAACACATGATTCAGAGTGATCTTTTGGCCTTGGTATCAGAAATATTTCACGTTCAAAACATTTTATATTTACCTGTAAGCAAGCCAGTGTCTCCCCAAAGAAGAGCGTGTTTCCATTTGATAGAAGGCAGATTCTATCAAACAAACCAAACACTTCCGTACTGCTTTGATGAATTGTGAATACAAGTGTACATCCCATACTTGCAAGCTTTTTTAGTGTCACCATCATAAGCAATGCCGAAACACTATTAAGAGAGCAAAAGTGCCAACTGTCAAAATGCAAGATCCCACCTTGTAGTAGAGGAGAGCTAATAACATCAGTCTATGGTCAAGAACCTGTCAAGATGATAAAGAGGCTCATCAATGAATAAGATATGTGGTCGCATCACAAGTTCACGGGCAATAGAGACACGTCTTCTTTCACCACTACGTAGACCCTTCATGTAACAGTGACCACCAATTAATTTGTTTGCATAATCACTCAGAGACATTGCCTGGATTGCATCTTCCACCACACTCCTTTTCTGAAACAGGAAACTTGGAAGCTGAAGAAGGGCTGAATAGTAGAGGAATTCACGAACTGTAAGTGATCCAATCAGTTCTGTTTCCCTCTCAACAAATCCCTACAGTGTAGCAAAGGGCGAACAAGAAAAAAATACTCAAAACATTAACAAACTGAAAGAAAAGTTCAAGAGAACTATAGACAATAGTGACTCACATAGGAACCATAAGGCATATGTGATTTTGACCCATTCACAAACACCTCTCCGTACATTCTTGCTGAAGGAGGCAATCTTCCTACAAACCGTGAATTAGGGAAAAAATGAAAATACAAAAAAAATGAAGGAACTCTTAACTAACAAGGAATAAACTGACAAATATTTATGGCATTACCAGCAAGTGCTCTCAATAAAGTAGACTTCCCAGATTTTGCAGGACCCATAATTACTGTCATAGTCCCAGGAAAGGCATAACCGTTGGAACTCTTTACCACCTTATCAGAATATTTTCTCTTCCCTTTCATAGTAACAGTCAAATCTTTCCACGCAATAGAAGCACCCGCAATTTTCCTAACAACAGCCGGTCCTCCTTCAGGCACAGGAGGAGAAGCCATTGATCCGCTATTGATTTTCGATAGAGAAGGAGAAATGGGAGTTGTAGTAGCATCATTAATAGAATCGCCACCACCAGCTTCGTCTTCCATTCTAACATCAACATCTGTTGTGTCTTCCCACTCAGGAGAGTCCTCAAATGATATAGGTTGTCGAAGAGAACCGGGTTTTCTTACATAGAAAAAGTGACTAGATGGAACTCTACTTGTAGGACTACTTGCAGAAGATGAAGATGAACGGTAAAGATCAGATTGAGACTGTATCTCCTCCATGTTGTGACGCTTAATAACCCAAATGTTGCAAGGAAACTACAATTCACAATGAGTAAAATGTTTGTAATCCAATGGAACCAAAACAAAACGGCAAAGTAAATTGACTACTGTTGTAACATAATCTTTTATAGTAAGAATCAGTGAAGCACTAAAATGGATAAAGTAAAAATCTAAGCTTTTTCCATAAACTCACTAAATTACAGTTTAATATCTAACGAAGTTACAAAATGAGAAGTGATTCCTAAATTTAGTAATTAATTAGAAAACCCCAAAAAAAGAGTGAGAGCGAATAATTTGAAAGCAGGCATATTAGCATTAATCACCATAAACTCTAATTTCTGTATATTAGACAGAGCCTGAAGAAGATATTTTCAAGTTCATAGCTTTTTTTCTCTTCTTTTTATTCGTATATTGTTGTGTTCTAACTTTACCAGCAACGAAACGAAGACAAGTAGCAGAAGCAGAAACCCAGTTCTAGTTATGATGAGAACAAGAATGAGGAGAAGACAAACCTGGATCTGGATTCTGAAGAAGTAAGGTCCCCAGAGAGAGACGCACAGAGATTGGGGGAACTCTTCTTTGGGAGTTTACTTGCGTTGGTAAAGAGAGAGCAAGAGTGAGCTCTTCGGGTTCTGCAAATACAGTAAATGGATTTGGATTTTCTTTTGGTTTTTTCTTTTTCTTTTCTGAACAAAGTGTTTTCACAAATTGTGAAAAATAAGCAATTTTTCATTTATATATCTATATATAAAAATAAAATAACCTCTTTTATCATCCACCTAACCACATAATTATTGAAACATTAATTTACTAATTTATTTTATTTAATGTATAATCTCTATTAATATATTAAAACCATTAATAATAGAAAAAATTACTCAAATAACACACAATTTTATACTAATGACGAAAATAGTTTTTTTTTAAAAAAAATTTGAAACAGAGGGTGCAATTACTATTGCACCCTCGAGTAAAAAAATTTTAAAAAAGGGAAGAAGAAGAAACTTCTTCTTCTTCTTCTTCGACTTCGTCTTCGTCGCTTTTTTCTTCGTCCCTTTTTTCTTCTTTTTTGTCTCCGTCGCTTTTTTCTTCGCGTTCCGGTATGCGTGGTCTTCTTCTTCTGTTCTGCATTGCTCTCCGTCGTCATTTACTCGAGGTACGTTCTTAAAATTTGTTGTTTTTGTTCACAAATTTTCTGTATTTGTTCACGAATTTGAGTTCGCGTGCTTTAGGGCTTACTGTACTAAACTGTTGATGGGTAGAGTAAAGTGTATCTTTATGATAGAGTTAAGTGGCTCTATGATAGAGTTAACTGGCTCTATGATAGAGTTAACTGGCTCTATGATAGAGTTAACTGTTTTTATGATAGAGTTGAGTGTGTCGTTTAATAGAGTACGGTGTGATAGAGTTAACTGTCTGTATGATAGAGTTGAGTGTCGCTTAATAGAGTACGATGTGATAGAGTTAAGTGTGTCATTTGATAGAGTTAAGTTTGCACTGATAGAGTACGTTGTCGGTGTGATAGAGTTAGTTGTGTCGTTTGATAGAGTTAAGTTTGCCCTGATAGAGTACGTTATCGGTGTGATAGAGTTAAGTGTGTCGGTTGATAGAGTTAAGTTTGCATTGGTAGAGTACGTGTCTTTCTGATAGAGTTAAGTTATAGTCTGATAGAGTTGCGATTTGTATTGGTAGAGATATGTTACTCTGTGGTTGAGTTGACTATAAATTGTTATTTTCTTCAGGTATGGCTGCATATAAAGGCAAGTACCCTCGTAAGCTATTCAAACACGGTCTTTCTGTGTCGAAGAACCGAAGCATAAACCATTACAGCAATCTTAAACACATTAGCAGCATGATGAAGGGGATTGGTGAAGATGCGTATGTTGACATCAGGGAAAATTCATGCGTTGGTGTGTTTTTGAAGCTCGCATACTCCGAATATGTCTTTACAGGGAAGCTCGCTGCTCATGTTGAGGAGATGTCTGAGAAGATGCCTGAGAAAAGAAAGAAGAAAGAGCATAGGAAATAGCCAGAGAAGAAGAAAGAGGTGGAGAAGAAGAAAGAGCCAGAGAAGAAGAAAGAGGTCAAGAAGAAAGAGCCACCTTCGGACTCCACTACTTTGATCGATGTGCTAAAGGATGCGAAAAAAAAGAAGGTTGCACATTCGAAAGCCGACGACAAAGGCATGAGAGCAGAAGCATCCGAGTC
>OVBA01002969.1:0-30848 GCA_900406435.1 Lepidium aucheri
TATGATTTTAACTATTTATATACATAATATATATGATGATATGCTAAAAATTTGATACAGCTAAGTCTATAACAGTAGAATTGTAATTTATAGTCATGGGCATATCGGGACTTCCGTCCCACTCCCGTCCTGTAATTCTCATATTTTGCAGGAATGAAAATTCTAATTTCCCATTTTTGTCTAAAAACATTATCCAAACGCATAATTAAAAAGGTTGGGGTTCGTCTGGGAATTCTCTGAATTCCCATTAGATATTTGTTTACGTTAACAAAATGTTAAAATATATTGAATTCAGATATTATATATATTTCAAATAATCAAACCCATGACAATATTTAACTTAAATTTTCACAACTTTACAGTGAATACAAACTATTTAATATGGATAATTATACTAGCATTTTTGGTAAAAAGTGGTAATATTGGTCATTTAATTACAAATTGTAACAATAATTTTTTGTGTGTATTGGACATTTGTAAATCTTATATACATTGTTATTTTCATTATATTGATTATATAATTTATAGTAATACTCTTAATTTTTTATTACTCATATTTTCTTAGTTATTTCTCATACGCATACCACAAATTTTTTATTTAGTAGAACTTCGGGAATAGATCGGAAAGAAAATTCAGAGTCTCAAAAATCTCATACCGTTCTCGACTCCTGAAATTCTCTTCGCGTTATGTAACATAAATTATTTAGGAAATAAATCTAATTTTCTGAACTAACCGTTCCCAACTCGTATCCATAATTTTCCATTTCGTTACTCATTATGCCCATGACTAGTAATTTATATACTTGGTGACAGTTTTATCGTTATCTTTTTCCAATGAAAATTTCATTTGTTGCCGATTTCGATTTTGAAATAAATATAAAAGTCAATTAAATGAATTAGTCATTCTTAATCATACGTTAGAACATTATACGAATTATATCTTTTAATCAGTTGGCTCTAAAATATATTCTTTGTTTTTATATATTAGCAAGACGACTTCATATAATTGAGAATGTTTTGAGGATATAGGAAGGAAAGCTGGATTTAACTATTAGACATTATCTGTATACTTGTATATTTCTCATTTCATATTAGAAAATGTCACATGTATAACAACCAATATATATGTATGTAAACAACCAATGTGTATGCACCACAATAACTTATCTATTCAGTCAATATTTTAATTTTTAAATTATTTTCTCATTTTTTTCTATGAAGACAATTAGACAAATAACCCATATTGGACATCATGACAACTGTTGTCCTATGTAGTCATGTCTAACAATACAATCCTTAAACTTACTGTTTTTTTTTTCAATGAAGAATTTTATACACATTCAATTTTTATCATTGCTTCCTTTGTCTCTAAATAATAATCGTTTTAAAATTTCAATACATATAAAAAAACATCTTAAATGTTATAATCTTATTTATTATTTAAATAAATACAAAGAAAAATATATAAGAAGGATAGAACAAAGATAAAGTCTACTTTCTATTTAACTTTGTTATTACAATCGTAATGCAGAACAATACATAAACACAAAAAAATAAATTCAAAAATTATATAACCAGGACAACAATTTTTTTTATTGGTCGTAAGATACATTATCAAATATCAATAGTGTCAATACCACAAGATAATAATACGAGACATAGCCATTCCTCGAAGCAATCCGATTCACGAAAAGCCTTATTCAAGCAATAAAAACCAAACCAAAACAAAAAACAATGAATTGAAAAAATATGGATACAATTTGAAACAATAGTTTTCAAATTTAGTATTATATATCCACATATTTTATAGTATAATTAATTAAGGGTTTCATGTGAATCTCCTGAAGTTCCCCCTAATTTCACCAGCACGACTAGTAAGCAGATCAACAGTTCCCATTTTGATAATTGATCTAATAAACTGACGCTTGAAGAATGCATTGTTGGCTGCATATCGAGCCACAAAACCACGAGTCAATGGATCACTGGCAAGCCTCTGGTCAGCCTGTAACACTCCTCTCCTTCCACATATCTGTTTGAAGAATTGGTTATGGAATCTCAATGGAGTCGACTGGTCTTAGCCCGTTGAGCCACTATTTCTGCATGTATTCCTTAGACTACATTTACAAGAAAAAAACCATTCAGGATATTAGTTGTTATGAGTTCAAATAGAAAATTTTGATAAATGTGGACTATCATAACAATCAAATCTATTGAAAATCTTGAATAATATGGTTTACAGAGAAAAGAAAAAGAATCTTGAATAATAGACGTAAAAATTACCTTGCAACCAAAACGGAGTCTATGGTCTGGTCGGGTCGAGTCGTCCGATACCTTGGAAATTAGTGAGCCGATCATTGAAGAAACTACAGTTTCCTTAAGCAATGGTGTGTGCGCCCAAAAGAGCAACAACATCGAAAACGTTCATCCCTTTGTTCACAGCTTTGGAGATAGAGATGATTGGACCCGGAAGGGCCACATCAACACGGTTCGAGACCAAACTATCATGCTTTCCAGTGGGGATGCTGTAGCTCGGGCTTCCGACTAAGGCCTCCAACTAAGCCCACCGAGTCACGTGTGGCTAATGTGATGATATCGGCGCATGATACTGTTTGAGGAGCATGCAGCCTCTAGCCAGCGGCGGATCTACAATCATTTCTAATCTGGGACACTAGTGTGTTGAAATATTGAAAATTTATAAACAAAAGTTATGAACAAGAGAAAATATGAAAGAAAATAAAAAAGTTGTATGAGACACATGGCCCGTGTAATCACAGTGTGCGTTTGCCACTGCCTCTAGCGCAGTTTTAATGAAATCTATCAGGTCAAATTCTTAGATACTTCCGTTTGGTTCACAGCGATTTTCTCGGATTTGGTTGAGTCAATACAAATTGAAGCATCGAAGCCCTACCAGAATGAAGTAGTAATTTAATAAAAAGACACACCATACAAATTGATATAAAGTTAGCGTAATTTTATGAGATGTTTTTTAAATATGCATTTTGTATATAAACATGTAATTTTGTTCCATATATTTGCCCCCAGATTTCTGCATAAATCTCTTTCATTAATGACTAGGATTATATCCAAGGTATAGCGTGAAATTTGATTTTTTTTCAACTCGTGTTTATTTAGGTTAGATCCATGTTGATATTTTGAATATTTTTTTTAGATGTTGTTTTAGAGGAATCGAACCCGATAAAATACGCCAATGGACATCTGAAAAACTGAACCAAACCCAAATCGGAACCAAATTGTAGCTTTTTAGAGTTTTCTTATTAGATCTTTTTGAATTTTAAAATTTTATATAAAAATACATGAACCTGAACTTGATTTATATCATACCAAACTCTATCCAATAAATAAAAATGTTTGAATATATCTTAAACCAAAATAAACAAGATAATGAATTAGATTAACCGAAAAAATGTGTCCTAAAGCTATATGTACCAAAAAAACAAATTCTAATCCGAATCGGAACACAATCAATAACCGAATTTGTAACCCATATGTTTTTATTAAATCTTTAGATTTTTATTAATTAAATTTTTATTAATTTTGAATTTTTATGTAAAAGTTTGTAACCAAATCCACCTTAAATATATTTTTAAGGGTAGTTATGAATCTTAGGTTAATTTTATCCTGTAATTTATAACACATCCAAAATAAAAGTGTTTCCCACTTTACTATATAAGATGTTTTGTTATATTTTACAAAATTTGAAATTAAAAGCTACAAAATTTTAAAGCCAGTGTGGGGTAGAACCTTAAACATATATATAAAATAATTGACATGAAGAGTTTTGAGAAAAAGTATGAGTCACATCAAAAATGCTATATTAATGAAATTCTTCTTTTTCTGTATAAAAATATCAATTAAAGTTTTACCCTAAAGAACTAGTCGTGAAAATGCATGCGAAGCAAAGCTGTAGCGACGGTTAGATCATTACCTAACCTTCGACGCACAAGATTGCGAACGATAGTCTCTACTTGAAGACATGAATTGCTATAAAATCCAACTCTTAGCTGAGCATATGCGATCAGAAAAACAAAGAAAAGCACAAGAAGAGACAAAAATTTTGAACCCTTCATCATTATATTACAAGTGTATATTGGTTTATATCGACTTGTTGAGAGTGTTTTGAGTCCTTTGAGATTAACCATAACGTGTATATACATACACGAAAACCAACCGTCAGAAAAATAATTGATGTGTCTATATTTTACCCCAATTTAGGGCTATTACTTAGCTTACTTTGCATCCATATCATAACATTTGCATTACTTTAGAGTCTTTTTAGGTTTATTTCCACACTTTGCACTTGCATCCCATACATTCTACATATGAAGTGTTTTAGGTACTTTGGAGGCTTTTTGGAGTGGTTTGGCAACAAAAGATTACAAGGAGCCATCTAGAACATATTGGAGTGCTAGTAAAGATCAAAGAAAGCAGCAGAGATCAAAATCTCTCATGCCTCAAAAATCCTACTCGTAATAGCGCCTGCGAGTCCTTGCATTTCTGAAGAGCTGGACAAGGCTCCAACCCATCACTTGAAATTCAGGCTATAAGTGCTTTATCTGCTTTCCATATTATTTAGTTTTAGTGTGTGTTGACTTTTTAGGTTTTGTGATGTGGCCTATAAATACCCTCTTCTTAGCCCACAAAACATACACTTTTATTCTCTTTTTGGCTAAGATCTAAAACTACTTTTCTCTCCTTTCTTCATAGTTTTTGCTACTTTGATGAAAAGTCTTGTTTAATCTAGTTATTGTTTGTATTTTCTGCATCCTTTAATCTTGTATAACTTTTCTTGTTCTTTCTAGTAATGCATTTTTCTTTGATTTTTGGGTTTGAGTTCTACAACATGATAGCAAGTAGATCTCTTTGGGCAATGAGGAAATGAAGTAGATCTATGTGGAACTAGGGAAATTAAGGGTGGTTAAGCTCGGATTAGATAGGATCTCATCAGTTTTAGTGTTCTTAACGGCGAATTCACACTGGCCATTTGAAATCTGAATAGTTGCATTCTTGCAAACTAGGTGTTCGATGAAATGCTAGGCTGAACTAAAATCTGAGATAGTCATGTTTATGCCAAGAGATTGATTAGCTGCTGTGGGTTGTTGCTTAAGGCTTATTTGATTGAATTTCGCTATGAGAGTAGGTTAGGATTTAATCAAACAAAGTCCTATGTTTATGAGAATGACATTGATATAGTTGAATCCATTGCTTGAGATTGATCCCCGAAAATTTTGTTAAGCTATCTACCTAGCTAATCGTAGATCATTGACCTTACTCCTCATTGTGCAATGTTCATTCTAATTGCTTATTACTTTGCTCTTGTTTAGTTTGATTTCATGCTCTGTTTTTTACTTGTTTCTCTGTTTTCATATTGCTCTGTTTTTGTTTACTTCTTATTGAGATTGTGACAGAATCCATGAATGAACATTTGGCTTGGATTCGCATGATCCTTTAGGTCATGAGTGCTAGCATAACACCCTTATGGATTGATACCTCTTATAGTACAACTGATTGCTTGTGTAAGAGGATTTGATAGCTATATGCTGAAAAATCTGTTTAACAAATCGGCATCATTACTATTTGGGTGATTTTTTTTGCTACACTCGGTAACTTGGAACTCTTGAGATCAAGTTCTGGTTGCTACTAACCAGTTCTTGTTATTTTTGGTGCGTTACAGGAGACCTCGCAGGTTGCACTCGCCGGGACCGCCACGAGGCCAACCCTTTCTCTCCTACACTCACAGCTACAACTCGCTGCTCCACACCAAGTTATGCTATCTGGGTAGATTTTCTTAGTTAAAATGGACAACACAACTCTAGATGGATCCACTGATCAGGAACACGCCAATATCCCTGAGCCTGTTGTTAACTTGTCACGCCCAATTGGGGCAGGTGATACACTATATTCATACTCCCTACAGCATGGGATCGCACCACTGCCATCCCCAGCACCACTTTGAGATCAAAAGTAGCCTCATCACCATGGTTCAGAATAACATGTACTACAATGTGAAGACCCTCTTGAACACTTAGACATATTCGAATGGCTTTGTGATACGACACTTATTGATGGAATAAGCAATGATGAACTTAGACTCCGCTTGTTTCCATTCTCACTTGCAGACAAGGCTCAAACTCGGGAAAAACACTTAACTCCAGGACAGATAACATCTTGGGCTGAATGCAAGAAAGCATTCTTGACTAAGTTATACTCTCCTTCAAGAACAGCCAAGCTACGCACATAAATTATCCACTTATCTCAAAGGAGATCTGAGACATTCTCTGAAGCTTATGACCACTTTAGGCAGTACCTCTTTCAATGCCTGTATCATGTTTACCCAATTGAGACACTACTCAGCATTTTCTATTGTGGCATCCGTTCCCGGTTCCGCACATTCTTGGACACTGCTAGCAACAACAATTCGTGCATAAAGATATTGCAGCTGGTTGGGAATTAATTGCAAACCTTGCGCATGCTCAGGATCATTTTAATGATGGTGATGCTAGCAATGGAATGAACACAACTGATTCGGCCTTATCAAGTGAAAAGGATATTAGAGTCATGAATGCAAAGATGGATAAGCTGCTAATGGTACGCGCAAAACATGTAAACTCACTGTACGTGGAAGACCAGATTCCTACAGCAGGGGATGGGAGGATTGAAGAAGTTTGTTTCAAACAAAATGCAGAAGGCAGATCCATGCAACCATGCCAGCCAGCTTCACCACCTCCACAACATTCACCAGCAGTAATGGACTTGCTACAAGAGATACTAAAAGGACAGAAGTCTACGGCTGCAGAACTGACTCAAAATATGGTGACGTCCATAATAGAATCGCTGCCACTCACTTAGGTCTAAGCAGCAAAATTGAGAGTCTAAATGCAAGACTTCAACATGTTGAGCAACAACAAGCCAATAAATCAGCCAATGGAGCTTTAGGACAACACCTCACCAATACCACTCGCTGCCACACTGAGCACCACGCCAAGGCAATCACATTGTAGAGTGGAAGGGAGCTAACCATTTGTGAGGAGGATATTGTTGATACTGAGGACAGTAAACTTGAAGAGGGGGAGGATGGTTTAAACAAAGATAAAGCTGATTAGTCAACTCCTGAGGCACCACTCGCCAACCCAACTCGTAGTACCAAACAGCGAGTACAACCATCTGTGGAGGAAACTCCACCTGAGAACCCACCTACAACACACCTCGAAGCTGAGACTCGTGAGGCCCCACAGGGAGTATCACCTCTAGCTGGGCAAACACATCCAGGTCATGAGGAAAAGCCAATACCACTTGTTCCTCTACCTCTTAAACCTCAATTACCTTTCCCTCAGAGGTTCAAGAAGGATTTTGCTGAGAAATATAAAGCTCTATTCAATAGGCAAATTCAGGACATTGAGCTCAAAATCCCAATAGTAGATGGCTTCATGCTGATGTCTCCTTACCAGAAGTTCCTAAAAGATGCAATTAAAGAGAGACCAAAAGAAATTGAAGGCATGGTGGTACTAACACACGAGATCAGTGCCATCATACAAAGAAAGGAAGTGCCCAAGAAGCTAAGTGATCTTGGTACATTTACTATTCCCTGCTAACTTGGACCTTTATCCTTCAGTAGCTGCTTATGTGACTTAGTAGCATCGATAAGCCTTATGCCATTCTCAGTTGCAAAGAGATTGCGTTTCAACAAGTACAAAGCTTGGAAGATATCATTGATTCTTGTTGATTGATCTGTGAGAATCTCACATGGTATATTAGAGGATTTACCAGTAAAGTGGGAGGAGTCTAAATACCCACTGAATTTGTAGTTCTTAGAATGGATGAACAGCCTAAGGACCCATTACTCTTTGGTAGACCTTTCTTGGATTCAGCTGGAGTATTGATTGATGTGAAAAATGGAACAATTGAGTTGACTTGGGTCAGGACATCAGAATGAAATTCAACATCAAAGATGTGATGAGGAAGCCTATAATTGAGAATTAAGTGTTCTGGGTTCAAGAGATAGACGCCTTAGCGGATGAACTATTTAAGGAGTTTGAAGTAGAGGATCTTTTACAAGTAGCATTGACTAAACCTGATCGTGATGGATTCTTTAGTGTGGAAGCTGAATTCTATAAGAAACTATTGGATGCTAACAAGCCAGTAAGGAGCGCAGTTGTAATTGAGGAGCTTGTAGAAATGAGTGCTAAGGATAAATCATTAACTGGAGGAGTCCCAACTCCAATGGGCAAGGGACTCATAGAGTTTGGTCCATACTTGATAATGCTACTCGCAGCAAGGGACAGAGAGGCCTCCTCTACTTTAGTGCATGATGACTGGTCTTAACTAAAGACACCTAAAGTAGAAATGAAACCACTTCCTGCTAGATTAAGGTACGCTTTCTTGGGTCCTAATTCTACATATCCTTTGACTGTTAATAATGCTTTGAATAATGATGAGCTTGATATGTTGTTGACTGAGCTTAAACATTTTAGAAAAGCCATAGGATATTCACTTGAGGATATTAGAGGAATATCTCCTAGTTTTTGCACTTATAGGATTCACTTAGACGATGAGTCATACTCTAGCATAGAGCCCCAAAGAAGATTGAACCAAAATCTGAAAGAGGTAGTGAAGAAATAAATCCTTAAGTTGCTAGATGCTAATGTAATCTATCCTATATGCGACAGAAAATGGGTTTCTCATGTACATTGCGTTCCCAAGAAGGGAGGTATTACTGTGGTTAGGAATGATAAGAACAAAATGATACCAAGTAGAACCATAACGGGGCATAGGATGTGTATTGACTATTGGAGATTTGATTCTTCTACTAGGAAAGTTCATTTTCCCTTGCCTTTCATTGATCAAATGGCAGAATGGCTAGCTAACCATAAGTACTACTGCTTTTTAGATGGTTATAGCAGATTCTTCCAAATCCCTATACACCAAGATAATCAAGAGAAACAACTTTTACTTGCCCTTATGGCACTTTTACTTAAAAACTTATGCCATTTGGTATATGCAATGCTCCTACTATGTTTCAATGTTGTATGATGTCTATCTTTTCAGATTTAATAGAGGAGATGGTGGAAATCTTTATGGATGACTTCTCCATCTATGGCTCCTCCTTCTCCTCTTATTTGTCAAACTTGTGCAGGGTATTGAGAAGGTGCATGGAGACCAACTTGGTATCGAATTGGGAGAAATGCCATTTCATGGTCAAGAAAGGAATAGTTTTGACACAGAAGATTTCAGAAGGAGGTATTGAGGTTGATCAAGCCAAGATATATCTTATGGTTCAGTGCTCTTAAAATAGTCAAGGACATTAGAAGTTTCTTTGGTCATGCTGGGTTCTATAGGATATTCATTAAAGACTTCTCCAATATTGCTAGGTCACTCACTCGCCTATTGTGCAAAGAGGCATAGTTCTTGTTTGATGCTGAGTGTTTGGAGACGTTTAAGAAATCAAGGCAGCCCTTGTTTCACCACCTATTGTACAAGCTCCAGATTGGACTCTACCTTTTAAGATAATGTGTGATACTAGTGATTATGCAGTGGGAGCATTTTTGGGCCAGAGAAAGGAGAAAAGACTGAATGTGATCTATTATGCAAGTAGGACTCTTGATGAAACCCAAATCAAGTGTGCCAAAACAGAGAAAGAACTACTTGTTGTGGTGTTTTCATTTGAAAAGTTCAGGTCATACTTGGTAGGGTCAAAGGTGACTGTTTATACAGACCATGCATCTTTGAAGTATCCAATGAAAAAAAAAGATACAAAGCCAAGGTTTCTTAAATGGATATTACTTCTCTAATAATTTGATATGGAAATTGTGGACAAGCAAGGGGTTGAGAATGGTAAGGCTTTTCATTTGTCTAGAATGATGAAAGAGAATTCAGTGCCCATAAACGACTCTATGCCAGAAGAACAGCTCATGACACTTGGATTAGCTAGAAAAGAAGCCAGTAGCTCAGCCTCGCCACCTTGCCTTGACATACTTTACTTTGGGGCGTGCAAAGATACAGAAAGAAACCATTTTCCACTAAGGAGTAAGCTTGCTAGATCTTCACTTCCTTGGTATGCCGACTTGGTCACTATCTGGTTGTTGGTGAGGTACCTAAAAGCTTGGATAAATGCAAAAAGAAGAAATTATTAAGAGATTTCAACCATTATTTCTTGGATGAACCATATCTGTATAAAAAGGGTCAGATGGGGTGTTTAGACATTGTGTAGCTGAGGAGAAAGTAGAAAGACTCTTGGAGCACTGCCATGGATCTACTTATAGAGGACACTTTGCAAACTTCAATACAATGCAGAAAATTTTACGAGTTGGGTTTTGGTGGTCTACAATGTTTAGGATGCTCAAGCTTTCATCTCTAGGTGTGATCCTTGCCAACGAATGAAGAATATTGGCAAACGCAATGAGATGCTTCAGAATCCAATTTTTCACATCGAGGTGTTTGATTGTTAGGGAATTGATTTCATGGGACCGTTTAATCTCCCATCATATGGCGATAGTTACATTTTATTGGTTGTTGATTATGTCTCTAAATGGGTTGAAGCTTTAGCATGTCCCACAAACGATGCTAAGGTGGTGATTAAATTGTTTAAAACCATCATCTTCCCCAGGTTTGGAGTACCACGAGTTGTGACCAGTGATGGAGGATCACACTTCATCAACAAGTTGTTCAAGAACTTGCTGAAAAAGTATGGAGTAAAGTATAAGGGGCCTACACCTTATCACCGTTAAGACTAGTGGAGAAGTTGAGGTCTCAAACAAACAGATCAAAGCTATTCTTTCAAGGATAATTTGTGCTTTTAAGAAAGATTGGGCGCTGAAACTTGATGATACACTTTGGACATACATGTCTGCACATAAAACCCTGATTGGGAGGACCCCATTCCAGCTATTGTATGGGAAATCATGTCACTTACCTGTTGAGATCGAATACAAGGTGATATGGGCTACAAGGCTACTCAAATTTGATCTCAAAACAGCCCAAGAGAAGAGGCTCATTGACTTGCATGAATTAGAGGAAATCTGAACTGATGCCTATGAGAGTTTGAAAATTTACAAGGAGAGGAAAAAAGCTTTTCATGACAAGAAAATATCACATAAGAAGATCACAGCTAGTGATCAAGTACTTTTGTTTAACTCAAGGCTCAAGCAATTTCCTGGAAAGCTGAAATCAAGGTGGTCTGGTCCATTTGAGGTACAGGAGGTTCTACCATTTGGAGCAATTACTCTAACCAACAAGAATGGAGAACACTTCACAGTGAATGGGCAGAGAGTCAAGCTTTACTTGGTTAATGAGGGGATTTCAGAGAGGACTATAGTGTTCCTTGATTAGCCACCTCCACTCTGAATGAAAGTGAATAGTCGTACCTGAGACTATAAACAAGCTCACTTGGGAGGAAATCCCATGCACATCCTTGTACATATTTGGTTTTCATTTAGAACTCCGATTTTTATCTATTTTTGCAATATCTTGCTAGTCTTTTCTTGTGGATGGTATTCCTTTTTTTTAGGATATTAAGCTTCATGGAATCGAGTGTTGAGGTCAAAGGTTGGGGAAAGTTGAACCCTAGTGAGCCAAAAACCCTCTCCACTCAACAAAGTCCTGCAAGGAGTACACTGCGAGTTCGGCACATTGTTGCTCCCAGTAGGAGTACCTCGATCTTGGTCGGCGAGGCACCACTTGGAGTCAAGGAAAAACACCTCGTAAGCCCTTTTCATAAGTCTCAAAAAGGTACCACTCCACTCCTCTCATTGTATATACTATTGCATTTCGTCATTTTGCTTTGCTGATGGCCTAGGATTCACCTTCAAGCTTTATGCACATAAGGAACTGTGTGATTCAAGTTTAGGAGCGGGTCCTAGGAGATATGAACCTTGTGTTCTATGATTCTTAGTTTGTTTTCCACAGTAGATCATGCATATCACCTACGCTATAAAAATCCATAAAGATTTTTTATTTCAGCATATTTCATTGCATAACATAGCACTTAAGGCATAGAAAAATCATAAAAAATTGAATTTTTTTGAAAATGCATTCCATAAAAACAGAGTGTTCATATAATTGCATTGCATTCATATAGGATTGAGTATACTTGCATCTTCATCTCTGGGAATTATCTTGCTTAGGATAGGCATCTCTGCTAGGTTGTTGGCTAGTAAACATAATGAACTTTAGAATTTGCAGTTCCTATCCTTTGAAAGCTGAATGGTAGATCATCTACCTAGGGAGCGTTTGTTTGTGTTGTATCTGGATAGAACCTGATTTGATTCCTTCTAATTGAATTTAATTTTCCAATCTAGGGGCTAGAGATACATTGGCTGCTTTCCTTTCTTGAGTTTAGCTTGACAAGAACTTAAGGTGATCTTCTTATAAATACAGCTCATTCAGTGATGCCTATGGTGAGCGGGAAATGTGCTTAAACCTGTACATTTTTATATCTCATTGAGAAAGCTAAGAACATGATATGAAGCAACCCTCTCACGTTTGTGGATCTTCAAAAGGATGTGATGCAAACCTCTGATCAGTTGTGGATCCAAAAATCATGAGCTTGTGCTAAAAATGAACCAAAACAAGAAATGATAAATGTGCTTAATTGAATTAAGTCATAATAAGCTGAAAGAAGTTGAACCATATGTTCTTTGATCTCTAGTCCCTATTGAGTCGTGCACCACTAGAAATAAGGAGTCAAGTTTGTGTTATGATAGACACCTTAGGTTGGATGCTAAGCCTATAGGCGAGTACATTGCAATCATTCCAATAGAGTTAGAGTTCACTTGTGGATTACGGTTCACAAATCTGTCAGGGTTTTTTGTTTTAAGTAAGGACTTCCCTGCGTTTGCAATCTTTTCCCCATCTTTGATATTTGCACTTGCTTGAGGTCAAGCAAGATCTAAGTTTGAGGGAGTTCATGTGTTTGTATTTTACCCCATTTTAGGGCCAAAATTTAGCTTAATTTGCATCCATATCATAGAATTTACATCACTTTAGAGTCCTTTTAGGCTTATTTCCACACTTTGCACTTTCATCCCATACATTCTACATATGGAGTAAATTTTAGGTACTTTGGAGGCTTTTTGGAGTGTTTTGGCAACAAAATATTACAAGGAGTCGTCTAGAACATATTGGAGTGCTGGTAAAGATCAAAGAAAGCAGCACGGATCAAGATCTCCCATGCCTCGGAGATCCTACTCGGAACAGCGCCTGCAAGTCCTTGCATTTCTAAAGAGCTGGACAAGCCTCCAACCCATCACTCAAAGTTCAGGCTGCAAGTGCTTTATCTGCTTTCCATATTATTGAATTTTAGTCCATGTTGAGTTTTTAGGTATTGTTATGTGGGCTATAAATGCCCTCTTCTTAGCCCACAAAACATACGCTTTTATTCTCTTTTTGGCTAAGATCTGAAACTACTTTTTTCTATTTTCTTCATAGTTTTTGCTACTTTGATGAAAGATCTTGTTCAATCTAGTTATTGTTTGCATTTTCTGCCTCCTTTAATATTGTCTATCTTTCCTTGTTCTTTCTAGTTATGCATTTTATTTTGATTTATGCATTTGAGTTCTTCAACATGATTAGCGAGTAGATATCTTTGGGTAATGAGTAAATGAGGTAGATCTATGTGGAACTAGGAGAATCTAGGTCGTTTAAGCTCAGATTAGATAGGATCTCATTAGTTTTAGTGTTCTTAATGCCGATTTCACACTGGCCTTTTGAAATTTGAATTGTTGCATTCTTGCTCACTAAATGTTCGATGAAATGCTAGGCTGAACTAAATCTGAGATAATCATTTTTAGGCCAAGAGATTGATTGTCCAGATTGATTGTTAGTTGTAGTGGGTTGTTGCTTACGTCTTGTTTGATTGAATTTTGCTATGAGAGTAGGTGAGGATTTAATTAAACAAAGTTCTTTGTTTATGAGAATGACATTGATATAGCTGAATCCATTGCTTGAGATTGATCCCTGAAAACTTTGTTAAGCTATCTAAACTTTCCTAGCTAAGCATAGATCATTAACCTAACTCCTCATTGCCGAGTCTCCATTCTAATTGCTTATTACTTTGTTGTTGTTTAGTTCCATTTCATGCTCTCTTTTTAACTTGTTTCTCTGTTTTCATATTGCTCTGTTTTGTTTACTACTTATGAGATTGTGAGAGAATCCTTGAATGAACATTTGACTTGGATTATGATGATCCTTTAGGTCCTAAGTACTAGTAATACACTCTTATGGATTGATACCTCTTATACTACAACTTACTACTTGTGTAAGAGTATTTGATAGCTACAAGCTGAAAAATCTATTTATCAATAATTTAGTGACTATAAAATTAATTCATGTGATGAGTGCAGTGAAAGTTATTGGTGATAAGGATGATTATCAAAAAATTAAGAAGATTTACTTAATCTTGTATTTAAACTTAAACCAATATCGGTTAAGAAGGGATATTTTCCCACTAGATTAGCGTTTTCTACTCGTGTATAAATACTCATTGACGTGATCAATAAAAATCAAGCAACTCAGCACGTAATTCTACATGGTATTAGAGCCTTTCTAGGACAACCCAAATCATAAAATTTAACCTACCTTCGCCGTCATGACTGGCTATGGAGAAGATACATCAAGAGTACTGGTTCTCACCATGGTGGCAGTGTTACCATATACCTTAGCAAGATCTGATAATTCTTGAGCACTAATCTCCAATCATATTGAATGGAGAAAACTACAACAAATGGTCCATGGAGATGTTGAATGCCCTACAAGCAAAAGGCAAAACAAGGTTTATCAACGAGACTCTTAAAAAACCTGAATCTACATATACAAACTATGACAATTGTAATTCGATGATAGTAGGCTGGGTAAGAGCCTCCATCAACCCTAGAGTCAAGTCTATTGTGACTTTCATATCTGAAGCGCATCAACTTTGGTCCAAGCTCAAGGAAAGATTTATAGTAGGAAACCGTGTTCACGTACATCAATTGAAGACGCTATTGGCCTCTTGTCATCAGAATGGACGCACGGTTTTAGAATATTACGGTCAGTTGTGCTCGTATTGGGAGGAACTTTATATGTATTGGTCAATTTCAGCTTGTACGTGTGGATCTGTGAAAGAAATTATGAAAGAAAGAGAAGAAAAAAAATTCCACCATTCATAATGGGTCTCGATGATGCTAAGTTTGGTAGCCTCTGCACCACGCTGATTGGAATAGACAAGCTACCAAGCCTCGTTGAAGCATACTTGAAGGTTGTGAGAGAGGAGAGATGCTTAATTTTGACTCAAGATTGTGAGCATAATCAAAATGCTAATAGATTTGTGTCACGAGTTTCTCATCCAGATAGCTCTTCATCAACCAAAAAAGAGTTTGCTCGGTTCTGAAAGGTCGGGATGTCTCTTGTACTCACTGTGGGCGCTCGGGACATGAGAAAACCGGTTGTTGACAGATCATTGCTTATCCCAAGTAGTGGACATAAAGTGCCATGGACGAGCTTATTCTGGACGTAGTAAAGACCAGATGACCTCGGCTCAAGCAGCTCACACCACGACTTCAAACTCCTCAGTTTTTTCAGACTTGACAGACGATCAATGGAAAGCCTTGCAGTAGTTGCTCAATGAGAAATCAAGTACCAAAAAAAAATTCTGACAAATTGTCAGGGTCAAGAAGTCTTTGGTGATGTGATCTTAGACACAAAAGCTTCACATCATATGACAAGTCTTTGTTACATGGTATCAAACGTATCTGCGCATGTACTATTAGGTTTGATGATGGTAGCAAACCATTGTCCATGCATATGGGACAGCTACCTTTCTCTGATACACTCTCATTGTCGAGAGTCTTATTTGTGCTTTCTTTGAACTGCACTTTGATTTCAGTGGCTAGATTGCTATCTCAATCTCGTTGTGTGCATTTTTTACTCACACTATTTGTGTCTTGCATGACCAATTCTCGAGGATGCTCATTAGAGTCGGTAAAGAACGTGATGGGGTATACTACTTCACACATTGTGCTGCGGCTTAAGTTCACGCAGTGAGAAGCGGTTTGGATCCTAGCGTTTGGAATCATTGTCTTGGCTATCTGTCTTTTTCAGTACTTTCTAGTTTGCCTTTCTTTATTGGTTCTACTCTGATGTTATATTCTAGATCTTGTGATGTATGTTTTTGTGCAAAACAAATTAGAGAAGTGTTTCCCAAAAGTATTAATAAAACAGATTCTCATTTTTCACTAATCCATTGTGACATATGGGGTCTATATCGAGTACCCTCTTCTAGTGGAACTGTTTATTTCTTGACTATTGTGGATGATTACTCTAGAGTAGTGTGGACTTACTAGCTACTTACTAAATCTGAAGTCCAGCGAGTTCTAAAGGAGTTTCTTGCTAATGCTGAGAAACAGTTTAACAAACCAGTTAAGGTAGTGCGAAGTGATAATGGAGCTGATTTTATGAGTATGGCTTCATATTTTCAGGGAAAAGGTGTTGTTCATCAGACTTCTTGCATTTATACTCCACAGCAAAATGGACAAATAGAACATAAGTATCGTGATATTTTGAATGTGGCACGTTCGTTGTTGTTTCAATTGTGTTTACAGATTTGTTTATTGGGAGAGGCGGTTTTGACATGTGCCTATGTGATTAACCGAAAACCAACCTCAATTCAGAAAGGTAAATCGCCTTATAAGGTTCTTCATGGTACTTTTCCGACTACTCACACATGATGGTTTTTGGTTCAGCTTGTTATATTCACAAGGTCTCAATAGACAAAGATAAGTTTGGTGAACGGAGTAGATTATGTGTCTTTGTTGGTTACCCATTTGGTCAGAAAGGTTGGAGAGTGTTCGATATCAATACACATAAGTTTGTAGTATCCCGTGATCTTGTGTTCAAGGAAGACGACTTTCCCTTTGCAAAGCATGATAACGAACACTCTTCTTTCCCTATTGTTACCTATTTTATTGATGATAATTGGTGACAAGACAGTGTTGATGTTGTGCTCGTGCAAGCATCCTCGTTGCCTCTTCCTATCCCTACTAATACACACGACAAGGGGAGTTTAGTGGTAGCTCAACCTGTTAAACCTGATTCGGTAAAGGAACAAATAGTTTCCACTATACTGAACAAGATTTTACCCGTGGCTTCTTATGACTCGTCCATCATTGTGTCTAATAAGACCTCACTTGATAGCATACGTGTACTGTTGGCTGCTAATGTACCCACAATTGTACCTACTCGTCGTAGTAAACGACAATCCAAACCGTCTGTTTGCTTGCAAGATTATGTATAGTACAATATCTATTGTGCACAAGACCCCAATCACGTTCAATCACCCTCCGATCATGCATCATGCACCTTATATCCCTTGACTGATATTATTTCTGATGGTCAATTCTCTCCAAGTCACAGGGTATTTCTTGCGGCCACAACTGCTGCAAATGAGCCGAACCACTTTGGTGAGGTTGTACGTATCAAGGTCTGGAACGAAACAATTACATAAGAAGTGGGTGCGTTAGAAATGCAACGAACACGGAATCTTGTTGACTTATCACTTAGTCAGTGGGAATACCGGACTAAATACAATTCTGATGGTACTATTGGAACCTATAAAGCAAGACTTGTTGTTCAAGGGAATAATCATGTTGAAGGAGAACATTATTCAGAGATGTTTGCCCCTGTGGTTAAGATGATGGAAGTAAGGTCTTTAATACGTCTTTTGGCAGCTAAGAATTGGAAAGTCTATCAAATGGATGTCAATAATTTATTTCTTCATGATGATTTGGAAGAAGAAGTCTATATGAAGCTTGCTCCTGGTTTTTAACACACACATCCGGACAAAGTGTCTCGTTTGCGAAAATCACTCTATGGCCTAAAACAAGCTCCTCGTTGTTGGGTAAAGAATTGATCAGACGCTCTACTCAAATCTAGCTTTGTACAATCCTATTATGATTATTCATACTTCTCATATATGAAACAAAGGAAGGAGCTTTGAGTTTTGGTTTATGTTAATGATTTAGTAATTTGTGGCAATGATGAGTACTTGGTGAATAAGTTTAAAGAGTATCTAAGTAAATGTTTCTGAATGAAGGATTTAGGAAAGCTTAAATATTTTCTTGGTCTCGAAATAAGTCATGGACAATATGGGATCTTTATGTCTGAGAGAAAGTATACAATAAATATTATCGCTAAGAGTGATAATTTGGGGTCGCGGCCAGCAGCTACAAATTTAGAGCAAAATCACAAGCTAGCTCTCGATGATGGACCATTCCTTGATGACCTGACAAAGTACCAAAGGATGGTCGGACGCCTTATTTATTTGACACATACAAGGCTATAACTTTCTTACTTCGTCCACATTCTCTCTCAATTTATGCAGCCACCTTGGACGGCTCATTGGGAGCTGCACTACGTTTCATGAGATATTTGAAAGGTACGCCTGGCAAGGGAATTTTACTCAAGTCTAATAATTATCTTACTCTTACAGTTTACTGTGATTCTGATTGGGCTTCTCTCCCTTTGACTCGTTGTTCTTTGAGTGCTTATGTTTTGTTACTTGGTGGCTCTCATGTCTCTTGGAAGACAAAGAAAAAAAATACAGTATCTCACTTTTATTCATAAGCCGAGTATCAAGCTATGGCTGTAGCTTTTCGTGAAATCAAATGGTTCTGCAAGTTGTTGAAAGAATTGGGTATTGAACAGTCTGCGCCAGCTCGTTTGTTTTTGATAGTCAAGCTGCTATTTATATTGCAACAAATCTGGTGCTTCATGAACGTACCAAGTATATTGAGTCCGATTGTCATGCGGTTAGAGATGTTGTTATTGATGGAGTTATTTCACTACACCATGTTCGAACTTGTGATCAATAGCCGACCTCAGACTAAGGCCTTGGGTCGTGACTAATTTCAGAATTTAATGTCCAAGTTGGACATTCATAACTTACATGCTCCAACGTGAGTGGGAGTATTGGTGATAAGGATGACTATCAACGAAATAAGAAAGATTTACATAATCTTGCATTTACACTTAAACCAATATTGGTTAAGAAGGGATATTTTTCCACTAGATTAGGGTTTTCTATTCTTATATAAATACTCATTGACGTGATCAATAAAACTCAAGCAATTCAATACTTAATTCTACAAAAGCCAAAAACTATATTAATTATTATTTAGATTTCACAAAAACAAAATATTATTATTGAGAGACTTTTTTGTGTTAAATTTTTCTGAAGCTTAGAAGCTTTGCAAAGGCTGCGACGACATTGTAAACATTTCCTTGCCATAAATTTAATCAATTATACAAATTCTATAAATTTATATCTTATATATTAAAGTGGAAGACATTTTTATTTTAGCCGTGATATAAACTATAGGATAAAATTAATATATAATTTGTAACAACCTTTAAAAATAGGCTTAAGCTAGTTTTCGTTATAAACTTTTAATAAAAAAATTCAAAGCTAATTAAAATTTAATTAAAAAAATATAAAATCAATAAAAACTTATCGGATACATATTCTATTCTTGATTGGGTTTTAATTCTAGTTTTGGATTCAGTTTTCCGGTTACATAAATTTAGGACCATATTTTGGTATTTGTCGGGTTTGATTTCTCCAATTCGGTAATTGGTCTTTTGATTTAATTCATATATGTTTAGGTTCGGTATAGATCGAGTTCGAGTTCATATATTTTTATATATTTATTCAAATTAAAGAAGAATTAATAGAAAAACTCTAAAAAGCTAAAATTTATTTTTGATTTAGTTCCCGTTCGGGTTCGGATTTGGTGTTTTGGATACATATATTTATAATTTATTTGTGTATTTTGTTGAGTTTGGTTCCTCTAACTCAGATCGATTTTGGTTCTAATAATTTGGATCGATTTTGGTTCCACTAATTCCAATCGATTTTGGTTCGGGTTCGAGCCTCTAAGATAATATTTCAAAAACAATGTTTCATAATATCAACATGGGTTTAATAACCTAAATGAACACAGATTATTTAGACAATCAAAACAATAAAATTTCATACTATAACGCGGGTATAATCTTAATTTATCTATAATATGAGAGACTAAAAATTTGATACAGCTAATCCGATAACAGTAGAATTGTAATTATTATATTTCAAATTAAACTTTCATTTCTTGCCGATTTAGAGGTTGACATATATGTAAAAAATCAATCAAATAAAATAGTTAATCTAAATCATATAACAGAGCTAAAACGATTTTTTCTTTTTAACTACTTGGCTCTATAATATAAATTCTGGATTTTTATATACTAACAAGACTTTAAATATGATTGAGAATGTTTTGGAGAACATAGGAAACAGAGCTGGATTTTAATTAGTTTAAAATATTTTTTGTAATTGTTTATGTTTCATTTAACATTAGATAATGGCACATGTACAACCACCAAACATATATGCACCATAATAATTATCAATTGAAATAGTATTTAATCTTCATTAGAAACTATTTTTATGATTTTTTCTATAAAGTATTATTTATATAATTTATTTTTATTTTCCTAAATATATCTAAATTTAACAAATAGATTTAATAAATGGATTTAAATGGGTACTCATTTAATTTTACTAAAACTCATTTAATAAATAGATCTAAATAGGTAAACCCATATAACATTTTTAGATATATAGGTCTAAATAAGTTTAAAATTATACAACATACCAATTATTAAATGGGTTTTGCCAATTCATATTAACATCCTTACTCAGAAATATACAAAACTTAGATTTTGAAATCTTTTAAAGAATATACATATAAGTTGTTGATAAATAAGTAAAAACTAGGAATGGCTGTATGTGTGTAGATTATTTTAAGCTACGATTTCATTCTGGATAAATTGAGAAGTACGGCCAGAAAATTCTGTGCGATGACTATTCTATATAATTTACATATTCTATGATAAGAGTCGGAGTTTTTTAAAAATTAGTTCACGAAATTTAGTGTTACCCACGATAGGGATAAAATAAAAATGATATGTAATGTCATGTCCCAATTTCAACCAATTAAAAAAAATAAACATGCATGAACAGTATAAATGTTTAATTATGCAATCCTTTAGATTTACTAAATATAAAACTTGGAAATATCTAAAAAACGAAAATAAAGAATTATGTGTAAAGTCTGGGCACATGTGGCGCGTGTCTTTAACGGTTAGGCGATTTTGAGATGATTCCGATTTGTTCTCCGATTTCAACCCGTTTTTCGATCTGTTTTTCCGATTTGCTCATCTCTGTTTAAATCTTCAAATTTGTGATTCCGATTTGTGACTCCATTTCTTTCTATGTAGCTTTCCTTTCTCCATTTATTAGCTCTCTGCTGAGCCATGACGAATTTTTTGTCATCTCCTCTAATAAATTCTTCTGTAATTCAGGCGATCTCTCATTTGAATCCGATGAATCCTTCTGTGATTCTGGTAAATTCCTCTAACATTACTACACCTCCTCTTTGTTCTACTGAGATTCCTTCTGAATCTTCTCTGATTACTGCTTTATTGGTTGAACCTGTTCAATCTTCTTCTCCTGTTTTGGAAAAATCTTCATCGTTTGATGTCGCGAAAGCCTCAAATTCAGCGATTACTGATTTTCAAATTTTCCCATCTATCTCTACTGGTATTGTTACCTCTTCCATTCCATCTGATTTGCTTATCAACTCGACTCCTCTCTGGAGCAAATTTGTGGTTGGACATTTTATAGGTGAAGTTCTTGACATTGGTACAATTCATGCTATTGTGAATAGAATTTGGCAGTATTCGAAGAAAGATCTTAAGTTTGATGTGAACTTCATCAAGACTACTTCAACTATGTTTTTATTGATGATGAGCAGACTCGTTCCTGTATTCTTTGTAAATGTTTTTGGTACATTGGGGACAAATCTCTGATCGCTCAAGCTTGGTTTCCATCTACTGCAAATCAATCCTGTAAGATGTCCTCTATTCCTCTTTGGGTTAAGTTTTGTAATGTTCCTAATCACCTTTTCTCATTCAAGGGTCTTAGCTTCCTTGATAGTCATGTTGATAAGCCTATTAAGCTCCATCCGTCCTCATAGAGTTGTCTTCGGTTTGATGCAGCTGGTGTTCTTGTTGAGGTGAACTCTTTCTCAAGCAATCAAATCATCTTCTTCGAAAACTTCCTTCTGGAAGCACTAATGTCTGTTTTTCTTGGAATATGTGTGGTTTTAATCAATCGTGCAAACGTGTTGTGCTTAAAAGTTGGATTCAAGACTACAAACCTTACCTTGACTGTTTACTTGAGACTCGCGTATCTGAAGATGTTTGTGATACTATTTTTGCCTCTTTCTTTTCGGGATGGAACAACATTACTAATTATGATTTTCACCGTTTGGGAAGAATATGGTTCTGTTATTCTGACGCAGTTCATGTCTCTCTTCTCTCCAAAAGTGCTCCACATATCATTTGTGGGGTTCAAATTTTAGATTCTGGCGTTACTTTCATAGTCTCCGCCATTTATGCTTCTAATTTTGCTTCAGATCGGCAGCTTCTTTGGTCAAAACTTTCTACAGTTTTCTCTACTTTCTCTCACTTGCAGCAACCCTGATTCTTTTGGTGATTACAATGAGATTCTTGCTTCATCGGAACATTCTTGTTACATGGACTACGACTTTGATCACTCGGGTATGATCCATTTTCAGAACTTTGTTTCTCATCTGGATCTCTTTAATCTTCCCTCTCAAGTGCCTTCTTTTACATGGTGTAGTAAGAGTGTGGGGGACTCTATTGGAAAAAAACTTTATTGTGCCTTGGTGAATCAAGATTGGATCAAATTTTTCCCTTACTCTCATGCTGTTTTTGTTTTGGTGGTGTTTCTGATCATTCGTGTTGTCTGATTCATATCACAGCTCCATCTGAATCTCGCCGTCGATGACATTCTCAATTTTTTAACTATGTTGCCGCTCACCCTCTTCTTCTGTCTAGTGTGGCTCAGGTTTGGGTTCAATCCCCACCTCTATATCACTCTAGAGCTGCTTTTTATGTTTGTCATAAAAAATTGAAGCTTTTGAAGCCAGTTCTTTGTAAGCTAAATAAGACCCATTTTGGAGACATCCTAGAATGAATAAAGTCTGCTTTTACTAAGCTCTGCCATGCTCAAGAAGTTGTTCATAATGATCCATTTCCTTACAACTCTCAGCTAGTAGCGGAAACCCCTCTAAGTGGCATCATCTCCCTCATATTGAGGAACAATCATTTTCGCTTAAAGTCAAGAATTAAGTGGCTCAAAGATGGGGACAAGAACTCTTTTTTTTATGGAGTTGCTTTGTCTCGTGCTACGCATAATCCTATCCGATCACTTAAGTCTGACTCAAGTTTGGTTTTCAGGGATATCTTGGAGATCAAGAAGATTGTTGTTGATTACTTCTCAACTTTTATGCTATCCCAATCTGTTTCAGCCTCTGATATTCCTGATTTGGAATCTCTTTTAGATTTTTGAATGCTCTCCATCTTCCTCGGCTTCACTTGTTGCTTCCATTTATCCTTTTTAAATTCAAAAAACTCTTTTCTCTTTGCCTTCTAACAAGGCCCCAGGACATGATGGTTTCGTTTTAGAATTTTTTAGAGCTACTTGGTCAATTGTTGGAGCTGATTTTACTGTTGTCATTCAATCATTTTTCTCTATATCTTTCTTCCAACATTTATGAATGCTACTCTTTAGGCTTTAGTTTCAAAGCATACTCCAGCTGCTGAAATGAAAGACTATAGACCTATCGCTTGTTGCAATTTATTATACAAGGTGATTTCTAAAATCTTGGCAAATTGTTTGAAAGTCATTTTACCTCAAGCCATTGACTTTAATCAGAATGCTTTGTTAAGAAGCGCTTGTTGCTTGAGAACGTGTTACTTGCCACTGAATTGGTAAAGGATTATCATAAAAGCAGTATTTCTCCTAGATTTGCTATTAAATTCGATATTATGAAGGCCTTTGATATAGTGAGCTAGAATTTTATATTGGATGTTCTTTGCTCTATACATCTTCTTGATTTTTTTATAAACTGGATTTATGTTTGTATCTCAACGACCTTTTTCTTTGTGTATATAAATGGCAACTTTGAAAGTTTTTTTCCTAGTTCTTGAGGCATAAAGCAAGGTTGTTCTCTCTCGCCTTACCTCTATGTTATTCTCAACAATGTGTTGTCTCGTATGTTGAATGCAAGAGCGTCTCAAACAGATTTAGTTTTCATCCCCTATGCAAAGAGGTTGGTCTCACTCATTTTAGTTTCGCTGACGATATTCTGGTTTGCTCTAATGCTTCTGTTTATTCCCTTCACGGTATTCTCTCTGTTCTGGCTAAGTTTGGTGCAATGTCTGGGCTACTTATTAATGTTTCCAAATCTACTAATTTTGTTGTTGGAAGAGTCCCTAGTGATTTCTTTGCTGCAGCCTCCGCAGCTGGTATATCTATGAGATCTTTACCCATACGTTACCTTGGCTTGCTTTACTCACTCGTTCTATGTCTTGCAGTAATTTCGAGCCTCTTATTGACAGAATCAGGTCCCGAATGAATTCTTGGGCCACTAAACTTCTCTCCCTTGCGGGTAGGTTATAGCTAATCAAATCAGTCATATCGAGCACTACTAATTTTTGGCGTTCTACTTTTAAGCTCCCTAATCGATTTCTCAAAGAAATTGAGAGTATGTGCTCCGCTTTTCTCTGGCCAGGTTCTCCAAATTGCACCTCAGAAGCTAAAGTTTGTTGAGATGATGTTTGTTATCCAAAGGATGAATGAGGACTTGGTTTTCGATCACTTCGTACTACTTCCAAGGTTTTTTCCTTCCATTTAATTTGGATACTTAAGTCTTTAAACTTATCTCTTTGGGCTATTTGAAGTCGTCATTACCTTTGTCGCTACAACTCTTTTTGGGATCCTAATCTTAGTCCTTGTGGCTCTTGGATGTGGAGGAAATTGCTTAAACTTCGATCTGAAATCTCTGCATTTGTGAAAGTGAGTATTAATTCTGGTCAAACTGCTTCTTTCTGGTATGATAATTGGAGTTCATTAGGTACTCTCTACTCTATTTTTGGAGATCGTGGACCTCGCTACCTAGGAGTTGCTGATGCTTTAGTGAATTTCGAGTGGAATTTTTGTGGTGCTAGTGACTGCAGGTTTCCAGATCTTCTCTCTTCTCTTTGTTTAGAAAGAGGTCCTATTCCAGATTCTGGTGATGATCTTTTTCTGTGGTGACACTAGGCTCTTGATTTTAAACCTTGTTTCTCTGCTTCTCACACTTGGGAACAACTTCGTTCTTTCAAATCTAAGGTTCCTTGGAGTCGTTTGATCTGGTTTCCACAAGGCGTCCCCCACTTCTCGTTCATTTCATGGCTTACTTTGAAAGATAGGCTTTCAACAGGTTCTCAAATGTGTTATTGGGGTCAAATGCAACACTGTCCTTTATGTGGTGAGGTTGATGAAACGCATAATCATCTCTTCTTCGTGTGTCCACTCAGCTTTACTGTTTGATATGCTTTTCGTGCTCGTTTGCTTGGTTATTCTGTTACTTCATATTGGTTTGATAGTGTTTCAGCTCTATCTTCTTCCTATCTGCCGATCTATTATGTTTGGCGTGAACGTAACTCTCGCATTCATGGCCGATCAGCTTTTTCCACTAATGTACTAACTCATCTCATTGATAGAATTGTGCATAATCGAATCTCTTCCCTCAATTACCAATTTTCACACAGATTAGACGACCTTAGAAGACGTTGGTTTGAATTTCACTTGCGTTGATTTTTTATTATTTTGTATAGCATGTTTTCTATAGTTTAGCTTATGTTTATATTTAGTTGTATGTATTCTCTTTTTTTTTTTGTTTGATAATAAATTTCACATTTCAAAAAAAAAACTTGGATATATTATCCATACTCAAATTCCAAACATATTTTACATGACAATCCAAAATGAATTATCTCAACCCCCAAAATCGGAAAATGACGTGTTTGTTTCGAGTGCTCTAGTACAACTAAAAAACATTCTAAAATTTCTGAAAAACTTAATTAATGATTCATTCCAGAAAAAAAACTTCATCAAAGATTTCTGAAAAACAAATTAATATACGAGAAATAATCAAAAGTAAAAGAAGTTGTTGCGTGAGTAAAGAGAGTATGAGGTTTGGGAATATTATTTTGACTATTTCATTATATGTAACCAAAACCAATCAGGGCTTATATGATTTAGAAAGTTAATTCAAAGTCGGTTTCGTGACGAGTTGTCTTAAGAAGCTGTCACAGTACAAATGATTTGCACTGATTACATTAATAAGTCTTAGGACCCATTATTTTCCTTTCCATTATAATTGCCTTGATTATATTAAAATGTTTAGTAGTACTGTTGATGCATTATTTTGGAAATCAAATTCGAAAATTATTTTGGAAAATTAATACATATAGCATCTTTTCTCTGTTTCAATTTCAATTTTTATTTAAAAAAATTAATTTTACTGTAAGATTTAAATCGGTGTTGTTTAACTTTTGTGATTAGAAGTATTTTTATTATATACTTTATTATTGGTTCAATTATTTTTTGTTATTGGTGTTTTGACCGTTCAAAAATATATAAGTTTTAAACCTTCGCATATTCTGTAAAAAATATTGAAATGAAATAGAAAAAAGATTAGTTTATATCAATATCACAGTTGTATTCTCATCTAAATACTTTTTTTGGCCGCGGAAGAAAGAAAATCTTCCAAAATTTATTCAAACGGTAAAGAATAGTCAAGAAGAAATAAGATGTAGAGTACCAACTCCCACCATATTATTCGAAAGAATCAAACAAACATCAGAAGGAACAACTTCAAAAGAATGATAACGTAAAAATAAATTAAAATCATAGTTCACTTGACGATTTGCTCCAGTCCCTAGAATAAAATCTTGGCACAGACATACCAAAAAAGACAGAGGATGTGAATGAGAGATCCATGTCATAAGAAAACCCACAACTAACTTCGAATCAATCTAAATCTCCCGATTGTGAACTCGATGCTCCCAATCTATTGCTAAACCATAATATACGCCGCAAAGTTCAGCCAATGGAGCCACGTAACTCCTAATATTAAGACTAAATCCGCCAATCAAGACCCCCTGATGATCACAGAAAACACCACCTACCGTTGCAATGCCTTGGTTCCCTCGAGATGTACCATCAGTATTGACTTTGTACCAACTCATCTGTGGTGGAGTCCAAGCTATCAAACGAGACATACGGACATTCATGGAGTTGTATATGCTCAACTTGTAATGAGCCTGAGCCAATTCCTTACCAAGATCATGCACAAACTTGACCCTATCACGACATCGTCTAGTAGAACCAAAAACATCATCACACCTCCACTTCCAATTCTACCAAATCGTGACAGCAAATAACATCGACCATTTGCACCCAAATGTCTCACGTTGAGATCTCAAGTTCAGGTAAAGCCATTCAAATAGAGATAAGGAGAAGAAAACTCCATGATAACATGGCGGGATAATGCGTTACCAAAATCCTAAGGCAGCTGGACAGTCCCGCAAAATGTGCAAGATCGATTCAACAGCCCCATTATACACCGAACAGGTAGACGATGTACTCAAATGTCTCTGCATCCTTTCTTCATTTGTCATAATAGCTTGACTTTCCACCAATCAAAGAAAACATCAAGCTATTTCAGAACTAGCACACTCCAAATGCAATCATAGAATCGACTCATATTAGGCTTTGGGTCCTCACACTTAGTTATCAAGGTATAGGCAGATTTCACACTAAAAGAACCATCATCCGTAAAACCCCATGAAAAATGGTTGCGGGAACCAGTCACCTTATCAAGAACCGTTGAAAGCAGTTGGAGTTGCAACCATCGGGGGAGATAAGGATCAATCAAATCAAACCCCCAACCAAGACCCTCTTCCCACATCTTCGAAATAGACTTCTCGAGCTCAGTACTAGGTACCTCAATAGAAACATGGTCCATAAGTGGACAATTCAGAATCCACCTGTCACTCTAAAAATGCACTCGATGACCATCTCCAACAACCCACCGAGTATCCTGCAGTATCACCTCTTTCATACCTGTCACCATACTTCTCCAAGTAGGAGACCAAGTATCTTTGGAGATAAGCCATGATGGATCACGAAGATATTTGACATCATACTTACTCCGAAGTAGTTTCTCCCATAATCTGCCATGTTCGTTGATTAGTCTCCAGCCCATTTTCGCTATTAGTGCCTTCTTTATATCACTAGCTTTCCGGATTCCCAACCCACCATCATACTTTGGTGAACATACCTTATTCCAAGCCACAAGATGTTGTTTCCTTCGACCCACTTCACTCCCCCAAAGGAACAACCTTGTTTTTTTGTCAATAGCATCTAAAGTTGCTTTCAGCAAGCAAATAGAACTTATCGTATGAACTAGTAAAGATGACAAGACAGATTTAGTCAATGTCAACCGCCTAGCAAAACTAAGAAAGCGGCCTTTCCAACTCGCCAGTCTTGCTTGAGCTCTTGCCAACACATCACCAAAACTGTCCTTGTTAATCACGATGTGTAATATTGACGTACCAAGAAAATTACCCAAATCACAAGTAGCCTCAATACCACTCTCTTGGCTGATTTGCTGACATAGTTCATGAGAAATATTACGAGAGAAGAAGATTTTGGACTGCCCCGAGGACTTGCAAAAAAGGTCCAATACCCCATGAATAATCTTAATCTGAGCTATTGAAGCTTTGAAAAACAGGATCAAATCATTTGCAAAGCAAATATGGAAAGGAATGGACCCCTCTGAGGCAAGAGAATTGGGCGCCAACTCTTATTTGCTATTGCATGCTCAATGAGATGACATAGACGTTCAATACACAAAACAAACAAATAAGGAGAGAGGGGATCTCCTTGTCTTAAACCCTTCCGCAGTTTGAATTATGTAGTTTGTTCACCATTTCATATTATACTCATGGAAGGATCTATAACACATTGCATAATCCAGATTACCTAACTCTCAGGCAAGTTTGACGCATGTAGTGTATCCTCAAGATGGTCCCAACGTATCCTACCATATGCATTTTCTAAGTCCAATTTCAGCAACATCCATCCCCTTTTACCCATTTTTCTCCTTATAGAGTGCACAACTTACTGAACTACAACAGTATTATCCACACTCAACCGTCCAAGAATAAAACTAGTCTGTGCTGGTCCAACCAGCTTGTATTATACTTTTCAGCCGATCCACCAAAGTCTTGGTGATAGTCTTAAACAGACATTACTAAGGCTAATAGGGCAAAATTGAGAAATGGACTCAGGTTTCAAAACCTTTCCGATGAGAACTAGAAAAACATCATTCACTCCCTCAGGCAATACACTAGTATTAACGAAGTAAAGCATGAACTTAGAAACTGATTGATCAACCTCCGCCCAACACTCCTGGTAGAAAACTGGTTGGAAACCATCAGGGCCATGTGCCTTGAACTTTCCCATTTTCTAACTGATCTTCCGATTTCACAAGGCAAGAATGGTCTCATCAAGGCGTTTGTTTCACTTCGAGTAAGAAGAGGAAAACTCGAGACCGATAATGAAGGGGGGGGGGGAAGACATTGTATCATCAAGAGCATACAAGAATGTATAATAATCCAAAGCGTGAGTCTCTAATTCCTCATTATCCGTGATCCAACGTCCTGAGCTGTCCTTAAGCATCTCAATACGATTATGCTCCTACCAACAATAGTAGATGCATGAAAAAATTTAGAGTTTTGATCTCCATGAGCCACCCACTCCTCTTTGGATTTCTAAAACCATAACATTTATTCTTGTTCTAAAGTAGCATCAAGCTCCTTGAGGAGTTTATCCTCCTTTGTAATCAAGGTATCATCTGGTTGAGAATCAATCCATTCTTGGATTACTTTAATTTTGTCCAACAAACGTTCCTTCCGACGATGAATATCACCAAAGATCTTACGGTTCCAACGGTTAAGAGTCCCTTGAACCGATCTAAGAGCTCCTCGTCTAAATACTAATATACATAATACATATTTCTAATAATAAAGGACACTATTTTAGACATTTTACTACTAAAACTTTCAAATCTTGTTTTCCATTTCTTTTCTTAGTAATTTGACTGTTTATTTCTACCAATAACTATCAGAGCAGTTAGTTTTCCTATAAAACTTTTTTATCAATAATCTAACCGGAGAATTTTTAATTCATAACCCTGAATCATATTTTCTGATTATAATAAATCTCAACTAGTGCGTAATTATATATAGCAAAATGAAATACAAGTGAAAACATTTGGTAATAGAAAAAGAGATTTTATAATTATTGGCAATATATTGGCAATTTTTCATGTCTATTACTTGTAGCAAAAGAGTGAAGCCCTGAAAAACTTCTCGAAATGATAGTTGTACGTTTACAATAAAAAACAAAACAAAATACGTATAAATATCCTAAATAAGAGGCTCAATTTGTGCATTTTTGTACCATTAGAGGAAAATTGAAATTAAAGTTCTCAAGATGATATTTACATTAATTGGGTGATATGATAGATTTACTCAAATAGTATGGAATTATAGGTAAATGACTCAAATAGTGTGGAATTATCATTAATTACTCAAATACTTTTGTTTTTTTTGATTGCCATTTTACCCTTTTCGGATTTGTAAACAAAAAAGTATTTACGAAAATGTCATTAATGAAAAGTGTCACATCAGCATGAAATTCGCGTAGGTCTGCCACGAAGATTTACCTAAGGTCTACCAAGGTCTACCNATCAGCATGAAATTCGCGTAGGTCTGCCACGAAGATTTACCTAAGGTCTACCAAGGTCTACCAAAGCTCCACCAAAGCTCAACCAAGC
>OVBA01002970.1:0-30848 GCA_900406435.1 Lepidium aucheri
GGCATGGAAAGGTACTTGTAGGCATTTGATTGGAATTGATGGTTGTTTCCTTAAGGGTAAAACGAAGGGTGAGTTGTTAGTAACATTAGGACGTGATGGAAATAATACAATTTATCCTATTGTGTGGGCTGTTGTACAAGTGGAAAACACCTCAAATTGGCTTTGGTTTGTTAAGAAAGTGAGGGACGATTTGGAGCTTGGAGATGGAGTTGGTTATGTCTTAATATCGGATAGGCAAAAGGTGCAGTTTTTTATTGTTTCAAGTGTTGAATTCTCTGTTTTTTGTTTGAATTCTCTGTTATAACAATCTATTGAATTCTCTATTTTAACAATCTATTCAAGTGCTAAATCTGTTGTTAAGTATTCAAACTCAATTTGGCATATGAAAGTACTTCTTTTGTTAATGAAAGTATTGGTAATGAAAGTGCTTCATTTGTTAATGAAATGATGTTCTTGAGATGATACAAGCAGATCATGACACTACATTCTACACCTTTCAAGCTAATCATGAGTACACCAAAAACCAACAAACAACCAGATCATGACACTACAACCTTACTCCTTTCAAGCTACAAGTTTCATAAGACCTACAATGATCACACAACTCAAAACACCAATAAGACTAGCTTGTTTTATCCTGCACTTTGCATCCACCAACATTGCATCGACCTTCACAATTAGCACATTCTCCATATTCTCAAACCAAATCTTTTGTTGCTCATCCATTGTTGTTGCTTTCTCTCTTACCTCCTTCTCAAGCTTCTCAATTGAAATTTTTATTGCTTCTATCTCATCCAACACACCTTCATCAACCCACTTAAATACATGCTTATCATATATGGACTGTAAATTTAATAAAACCAACACATTGATCAACAAGAGCACCCTATATATAATCAACATCGAAGATATAGTGCTTTGTCATCAATCAACGTCATTACCTTACGAAGAGCTGCATATGAACACCTGAGGTACCGCCGATGAGGGTTTGCACTTGACTGCCAAACCTTATGAACGATCGTTGACCCACACCAGCAGCTTTTTGGGATACCATCCACAAAACGGCTCGGATTCGAAGTAGCAATCGATTCACCAGACATATTGCTCATCTCTCTTCCTCTTCTCAATCAGTGAAGTTTCAGAGTTAGGGTTCAATATGAGCAAATTAGGGTTTTTAGAGCGGGTCGGGTTGTAATTCAATCGCGGGTCAAGATTTAGATCACAACCGGATTCTTTATCGGGTGCAATCGGTTCTGTCTGTTAACCATTACGATTTTTTAATTCAAATCGACCAAACCAGATTATGTGTAATAAGGATTAGAACTTTCAAATCGCGTGTAATAAGGTTTTAAACTTCCATATTGTGTGGATTTAGCATTAGGGTCAAACTTCGTGTATTTGTGATGCTATAATGATACTTCGGTGTGGAAATAGATCGACATCCCAAATTTCCATTCCAATGGTCCACTATCAATAATCTTGTCTCCAAATTGCAACAATTATATATACATTCAATCTCTTTTCATTATTTTGGTTATGTGGTGAGAAACAATAAACGAAAGATGAGGGATTTGAACTAGTAGTTCTTAGAAACCCTATTGCACCACAGTTCAAATACTTTTCCTATTTTCATATCTTTCTTGTTATAACTTATTAAAAAGTTTTTGGTACTATTATTACATTATTTACATTATTTTTCTCACGTCACTTTTAATCATCATAGTGGTCAATACATACTTTTATTCTATAAAAAATCATATATAATAATCATGTTTACTTTAATATTATCAGGGGATATGTTGTTTACTTTAGTTTGTTCAGCTTCATATACATTTGATGAACTAATTCTGTTTGAAAAATCCCCGTAAAAAATTGGATCATGATCAGAATAATTTTTTTCTCATTAGCCTAGGATCCCCTAATAATATAAGTTTTTGGGGCCCCTAAATATTGAAAATATAGTATAGTAAAATGGTGTTTATGTTCCTTTATTTTTAAGTAACTAAGGTTGGAATCATTTTAAGTAATTTTGGAGAGTTTTTTTTTCATCAAAAATATATATAAAAATAAGAAGAAAGAAATCTTGATTAGGGTTTATAAAAGAAATTGAAAAAATAAATCATGATTGTAAAAGAAAAAAATCAAATTTGAAATCGAAAAAGTATCTTGAATTTATAAGTAATTGTTCTAGCTAGTTCTTATATATATATATATATATATAAGCTAGTTCATATATATATGTATATATATATATACCTAAACAGCTGTTAGTTGGTGTTATTTTATACATATATATATATATTTATTTAAAAAATAAAAATTTATAGAAAAAAACTTTCAAGATTATTATGTACCTGAATAAACTTTTTTATTACATATGTCTCATAAAAAATTATATTGATAAAATTCTTTCTATTAATCTCGTCTTACACCTCCGTAGCTCTATGCAGGACGCTGAGTGAGACATGATCCATAATTCAATCGCTATAGTATAGGTTTCACAACTACTCGGAATTGTATTATAATAGAAAATACAAACTGCACAATATCTAATCACTTAAATAAACTACTTTGAGTTCGTATTATCATATATATTTGATATTTCTATTGGTGAAACAACAATTTGTGATTTAAAACAGGTGAGTTTTGCATTAGTATGGATAAATTATGTTGAGGTTATCATATGTAATTGATATGAACACAAAAATGGGTAACGAATATATGTTATGTATATGTTCAAAAGGGGAATGCACTTGGACGTTGATGTCAAACATCAATCACTTTCTTTTACTTTCAAACTCATTTTTATTTTTGTCTCAAGGCCAACCTCTCTCTCTCTCTCTTGTCCGCTTTCAATTCAATTCAACAACACTCTTCACAGCTTGTTTCACCAATAATTTCATTTTTATTTTTCCAACTTTTTTGTGATGGGGAATTATGAATACCCATATTTTCCATTTTTAGCACATGCAAATATGATGAAATTACATGCGTCAACATTGTTCTTGAGAATATTCTAGTTTTATTTTCAGAGTAATCCAAATTTCTTATATAGCCCAACTTTTTAGTAGAATAAAAAAAGAATACTTGCAGTAGAAAGATTTATCAGATTTGGCGTCAAAAAGATAAGACCAAAATAAAATAAAATAAATAATCGAAATTTGAGATATTAATTTCATTACTTTTGTACAGAGTCCACTAGTTTCCAACAGAAAGAAAAAAATTCATTACCTAATCAATAGTTTAATATTCTTAAACAACATCATATTTAAATTCATAAACAAAAATTTTGTAAACAATGTTCATATAAATCTGTCTCAACTTTGTGAAATACAAATATGTATCGTGGTGTAAAGAAGAATATCATCAAGGAATGTCGATCCTAATAATAGCTATGCCAACTAATTTTAATAGTTTATTATTTAAATGTGAGATTATTATATATTCTGTGGAGTCTTATGTTGCGGCCAAGCTACAACAGATCGACTCACTGATTCTATTTGCATTATTATTTGCATTATTTGTATATTTTTCTCAAAAAAGAAGAAGCATATGCATTTCATCTTAACTTAATCCACTATTACTACTTAATTACTCTTGTAACAGATGAATTATTTTGACCTCTTTAATTTCTTTTAACAGATTAATTTATCTATAGTATTTTTTGTTGAAAAATAAACTTAGGTAAAAATGTTAATAGGAACATTCAAGTTAATTTTTCTTAATGACAGGGGCATATGCATATTGAGAGTAATAGGGTCTAGGGGTGTGATAACAAAGTTTTAAGCGATAAAAACTACTATACGTTCAAAACAAATTGAAATAATATTTAAGGATCGAATTTACGAGAACCAAGTAGTTCACTATCAATCATTCAATCAAATTAGAGCTAAGACAAGAGCAAAAACTTTTGAGCTTCAACAATAGTCACTAATAATGAAATTGACTTCAATAAATTGAACATCAAGCTTAGGAGAAATCATAGGGAGATTGGAAATCTAATCAGGATTACTGTTCAGGGTGTAAATTAAGAACTATTCTCGAACTCAAAACACTAAATTATAGTAGATTATTGTCGTGGCGTCGACTACTATGTCTAGCAACCTCAAATTAAAAATTGTCGTTTGAACCTAAAATTCTAAACATAGCTTATCGATTAGGTCTGTTATGTACACAAATTTCTTTAACATTAGCTTCTGTTGGTTAAGGATAACTTGTTCACCTATGTTCTTTTAGGCATTTAAACAAATACTTTTGGTGCGTTAAACTTCCTACGATCATATATTAGGTGGCCAATCTAACATAAGCAATAAACTCAACAGTAGATGAAGAATTATAAGGATAATACCCTATTTGATCCTAATTCATTGATAAATCCCTAGAAAACCCTAAACTTGATTTGGGAACTCCTCATATATGATAAAAGAAACAAACAAAGCTTTTATTGAAAACATAATTGAAAACTGAATTAAAATTAAGGGAGTTAGACATCTTCTCCGAAGTATATAGAGGTGAATCCAATCTCCTTGCTAAAGTCGAGAAGTTGTTCTGTGATAGAAAATTCAACAACCCCCCAAAAAAAATCTGAAAAACCTAATAATATAGGGTAGACTACACGTCTGGTACAAAATAAAAAAATTATAGTTTCTCTCATAAGCATGTGGATTGGTCAATCCATTGTAGAACGGTTGATCTTGATCCTTCATGGTCGTTCCACAGATCGATTGCAGATAACACACTAAAGCTAGAATGGTCGATCCTAAGGTAGCAGGTCGATCCAAAGGTCATGCGTATCTTCAGGTGCAGTGAAGATCGATCGATCCAGGGACTCCCGGTTGATCTAAAAGTCATGCGTAACTTCCTTGTCTTGTGGAGATCGATCAATCCAGGTGGGAATCGTTCGATCCTAAAAATGCTAGAATTTGCTCATTTTCGCTACAATCCATGTTTTGAATGCTTTATTCCATTCTAACCTATTTTGTACCTGAAAAGACTATAAAATGCTAACAAAAACTCGAAAAACATACACATAAGTGAGTCAAAAACCGATAAAAACGCGATACATCAATTCTCCTAGACTTAGTTTTTTGCTTGTCTTTAAGCAAACGGAAAAACTAAGAATGAAATACGAGTATTACAAAATCAATCCCTTTAGTAAACCACATGAAAAACTTACGTGACAGAACTAAGATCACATTTTACTTCTCCTAGACTTTGCAACTATCCCAAGCAAACTCCACAATCCAAGTGGGTGACCGAAATGCACCATACCGACTTCCTAGAATGTCTAAGTGCGGTCTTGTCGAGGGGGTATCGATCAAAGAACACATGGGTTTTTCTTCAGCCTCAAGGCTATCTACTCTACGGTTCCTTTCGTATATTTTCATTTCTATTACAAACGATTTTTCCTTACTTACCTAGGATATCATTTTATTTTATTTTTACCGGTTTTCCAACCATTTTTTTCCTACTTACCTAGGGTATCATTTTTTTTATTGGTTGGTTCTTTAGCAACTCAAAGAATGAAGGCAAGAGTAGTGTCATCAGAGTATCCCTCAGCCTACTATAACATTGCATCCAACTTTGTTTTGTAGTTACTTCGAACATAGAACATTGAGAACAAACACTTAAAAAAGATTAGAGAGAGTGGAACCAAACTCATAAAGGTAAATCATTCAGAACTAAAGAGTGAAACCCGATTTGATGTATACCAACCCCCTTGACAAGAAGATTAAGTCAGGTTAGGTGTTAAGTCGGCATGAGATTCTTCGAATACCCAAGGGGATGTGGGTAACGTTGAGGAGTTACAAGATCTCTAGGTTTTCCAATAGTCAATGGATTCCTATTAGGTCTGAGGCAATGGTTACTTAAGTTCTTGAATGTGTAATAGTTCCTCAAAAATCATTATTCTAAATAAATAGTTATGACTCAATAAAAAAAAGAAACGACCCTAAAATGACTCAATAAGAAATAAAAACAAAAGAAAGAAATTTGTTAGTAACAAGATGTGCTCTCCTCCAGACTTACTTCACACCGTCTCAGTATAAGAATAAATCCAAAAAAAGAACCAGCAAAGATAAAAAAAGAAAAAATTGAAAGATGTGAATATGAAAGAAAAATTGAAAGATGTGAATATGAAAGAAAACGGGAAACCTGACAAGGGATTGATCGGTTGATCTGGCTATCGATTTGTATAGCAACCCTAGGTCGATCATATGTTCATGCGCAGAACAACATGGGACCAGTTATGGTTGCACTGCAGTTGGATCAATTGATCTACTTTCGCTCGATCTTCCGCACAGTCGTCAGAACATTCACCAGGTCGTGCAAATAACTTTGAATGTCCGTCAATCGATCGATCCATAGGGGGATCGATCGATTTTAGTATTCCATCCACACAATTCAACCTTGCAAGAGATGAAAACGGAAACAAAAAACACAATAAAACAAAAGTGAAAGGAAAGAAAATACTCACCAGTGGGTTGCCTCCCACTCAACGCTTGTTTAAAGTCTTTAGCTTAACTTGAAGTATGTCTAAACGATGGGGGGGGGTTCATACAAAGGGACTGAGTCTCCTTTGTTGATGTCTGCATTAGCTAAATATGGCTTCAATCTTTGTCCATTGACTACAAACTCGTCTTTTTTAGTGTAGAACAACACTACAGCTCCATAAGGACGCACTTATTTTATGGTGAACGGCCTGGACCACCTCAACCTAAGCTTTCCTCTAAAAGTTTCAAGCGAGAGTTAAACAAGAGCACTTGATCATTAGCAACAAAATTCCCAGTAAGGATACATTTGTCATGATAAGCCTTCTTCCGTTCCTTGTAAATTCGTGAATTCTCATAAAGTGACAAATTTCTACAAGTGCATGCAGCTGCCTTGTTCACCTCTCATAAGCAGGTCTGATGTCGAGATTTAGGTGTTTAATAGTCCAATTTGCCTTGTACTTGAGCTCTACTGGGAGATGACACGGTTTGCCATAGATAAGGTGGAATGTTGTTATGCGGAGAGGTGTTTTGTAGCTGTCATATAAATCCAAAGAGCTTCATCGAGTTTGATGGACCAATCCTTCCCTGTTGTACCAACCATTTTCTGAAGAATGCTCTCGACCTCTCGGTTTAACCTGACTGCTCATATGTGGATGATAGAGTGTAGCAATCTTTTGCTTAACTCCATATTTCTTTAAAAGACCGTTAAAAGTCTTGTTGATAAAATGAGAACCACCGTCACCAATAACCACACATGGGACATCAAACCTCAGGAATATGATATGTTTAAACATCTTTAGAACCACTTTGGCATTGTTCGGTTGGCTGGCCAACGCCTCAACACACTTTGACACATAATCTACTGCTACCTAGATGTATTTATTCCCAAACGAAGGAGGAAAGGTCCCATAAAGTCAATTTTCCATACATCTAACGCTTTGACTTTGATAATAAAGTTTTGAGGCATTTTGTTCCTCTTTCTTATGTTATCTTGCCTTTGACATGAATCACATTTCGCAATGAACTCATATGCATCATAAAACATGATTGGCCACCAGAAATCGCTTGAAGAACCTTAGACACTGTCTTGAATGTGGCAAAGTGAGGAACCATGAAAATGAAACAAAATCCCTGGAATTTTGTCCTTAGTAATGCACCTCCTGAAAGTATCATCCGCACACTACTTGTATATATAAGACTCATCCCTGAAATAGTGCCTAATATCAGGAGGGAATTTCTTCTTCTTGTAGCCGTAGAAGTGTGTAGGTTCAACCTAACAGCTAGGTAAATGGTGATCTAAGCAAACTAGGGGTTACCGGGAGGGCTGGACATGTGCACATGCACATGAGATGTACCATTACCTAGGCGAATTGAGTAGACATGTTCTTTGGGTAAGATATCATTCAGAGGCACATCGTCCTTGATATCAGCCTAGAGAGGTGATCCCCCACTCCATTCTCAACATATCTCTTGTCTTTAATCTCGAGATCAAACTCTTGAAGAAGAAGAACCCATCTAAGAAGCCTTAGTTTCACATCTTTCTTGGAGGGTAGATATCTCAATGCAGCATGATCATTATGACAATCACCTTGGAACCAACTAGATACGACTTGAATTTCTCGAAAGTAAACACACTAACAAGAAGCTCATTCTTAGTGGTTACATACTTGTGTTGTGCATTATCGAGGGTTCTGCTAGCATAATAGATAATGTGCAACTTGATATACTTTTGTTGTCCCAAAATAGCACCTACTGTGCGTAGTCACTTGCATTGTACATTACCTCAAAGGGTAATTCCCAATCTGGTGGCTGCACTATTAGTGCACTAACTGGAGCTCCCTTAAGTGTGAGAAATGCTTGACATGCCAGATCGAATTCAAACTTCATATTCTTACACAGCAGCTGCATCAATGGTCTGGCTATCTTCGAGAAGTTCTTGATGACCTTCTATAAAAGCCAGCGCATCCAAGAAACCTTCTGACCTCTTTCACTGAGTTCAGTGGTCGCAGACCCGTCATGACCTTGATCTTTGCTCGATTAACCTCGATCCCATGCTCAAAAATATTGTAACCCAAGTATATCCTCTCTGTCACCATAATGTGGCATTTCTTCTAATTCAGCATGAGATGTTTTTCTCTACAACACTTGAGTACCCTTCACAGATTAGAAAGACAGGCATCAAAAAAAGAACCATAGACAGAAAAATATTCCATAAATACTTCCATTATCTTTTTGATCATGTCAGTAAAAATTGACATCATGCATCACTGGAAAGTAGTTAGGGCATTACACAATCCAAACGACATTCAGTCGATTAGCAAAAATATTGCAAGGACATGTGAAGGTAGTCTTCTCCTTATCGTCGGGGTGGATTGGAATCTGAAAGAAACTTGAATAACCATCTAAGAAACAATAGTAAGGATGGTTAGCCAATCTCTCAAGCATGTGATGAATAAACGGTATAGGAAAATGATTCTTTCTAGTGGAAGAGCTCAAATTTCTGTACTCGATACATATCCTATGTCTTGTGACAGTCCTAGTCGGTATCAACTCATTATTCTCATTCTTCACTATAGTCACACCTCCTTTCTTAGAAACCACATGTACATGACTAACCTAATTACTATCAGAAATAGGAATATGATTCCAGCTTCTAATAGTCTCATTATCTCTTCTTTAACAACACCCTTAAGGTTAGGATTTAACCGTCTGTGGTTCTCTATAGAGGTTTTTCAATTCATCAATAAGATGTATTTTATGCATGTAAAGATCAACCGAGATTCCAGTAATATCATCTAGCGAATAACCTAATGTTCTATGATACTTGCAAAGTTTGCACAGAAGTAAAGTAGTCTCAACATTGTTCAAACTAGCATTAATGATAACCGGATAGGTTGAGCTAGGTCCAAGAAACGTGTACCTTAGCACTGTTGGGAGTGTTTTCAGCTCAATCTTTGGAGCTTTAGACTCATTCCATGGGTTGTCTTAAAGCGCATAAGGTGACGGTTTAGGAACATCCAAGGAGAAGTAAGCGACCATCTTATCTATTCACTGGCACGATCCCAACATCTTAGCATACCCTCTCACTTCATTACTTCGGAAACCGAACTCTATCTTAGCCTTAATTAAGATGATGTCTAAAGGGTTGTCTGAAAGAATCTTCTCTGTAACTTCGTCTGCAAGTTCCTATGACTCGTCTACCATGAAGGTCATTTCATTCAGCATGGGTTTCTTAAGCATCTTATCCATCTCAAACTGCATAACCATATCTCCAGGGTTGAGGTTAATTCGTTAATTTTTCATATCAATGATTGCTCATACAATTTTCAAGAATGATCTTCCCAAAATCAAAGGATCTCTTGGTTCCTCATTGAGATCCAATACAACAAAGTTGGCTGGTACAAATTTCTTCCCCATCTTGACGTGTAGATCTTCTAAAATGCCTACATGGAGCTTCACTGAACGGTCTGCAAAGATCAATGAAATCCTCGTATTTTTGAACTCAGCGTATCCTAAACGTTGTGCAACATAATATGGCATCAGGTTCACGTTTGAACCTAGGTCACAAAGAGAGCAAGCCAATGTCAATGATCCAATCTGGACAGAAAGTACAAATTGCCAAGGATCTCCTTTTCTCTTAGGCATCTTGTTCTGAAGCACAACACTGCACTCGTGAGTAATCACCATAACTTTTTCTTCCCCAATTAACTTACTTGTGACCAAACCCTTAACATAAACTTTTCAATGAAGGAATCATCTACAAGGCATCACTAAAAGGTAGTTTCACAAATAAGTCAGCCAGTATCTCTTTGTACTTAGCAACCTCTAAATCCTTTCGAGATTGCTTAGGTGGGACTAAATAAAGAGGCTTAGGTGCGTACACACTCTCTTAGGTGGTGCCTTCTGATTCGAACCTGATGCAACCTTTTGAGCTGGCTCTTGTGTGGTTTCCTCAACTGAATTTGGTGTCACGTCATCTACACCATTGCCGACCCCATCATCATCATCATCAGCGAGACCTATAAACACGTTGCTGATGGTAGGTTTCTTCATGATAGTTTTCAGTTCTCGACCACTTCTAAGTGTGATAGCATTGCATTCCCTATGGTTCTCCCTTCTTGTTTGTGACGTTGACTGCTGATAACTCTCAGTGGTTTAAAATAGGGATCCAACCTCTTCACATGAGTAAAAAGTGTTTTGTACTTGCTGTTTAGATCATTGTACATGCCATCCACCTTTGCGTTGATTCGCTAGTAGCCTTCTGCTGTCCTTGAAGGAGTTGTTGCAACATTGATTTAATTTCATTTTGAGAGCTATCTAGAAGGTTTTTTGGACTTAATAATAGATGAAGAATTCTAAGGATAACACCCTATTTGATCCTAATTCATTGATTTCTTAAATCCCTAGAAAACCTAAACTCATTTTGGAACTACTCAGACATGATAGAAAAAACAAACAAAGTTTTTATTGAAAACATAATTGAGAATTGAATTGAAATTAAAAGGGTTTAGAAATCTTTTCCAAAGTATATAGACATGAGTCCAATCTTCTTACTAAATCTAGAAGTTGTTCACTAATAGAAAATTCAAGAACCCCCTAAAAAGAATCCGAAAAACTTAATAATATAGGATAGAAAACGCGTCTGGTACAAAATATGAAAATTCTAGTTTTCTCACGCATACATGTGGATCGGTCGATCCACTGTAGAACGGCCGATCTTGATCCTTCATGGTCGTTCCACAGATCGAGCGCAGATAACACGCCAAGGGCTAGAACGGTCGATCCTAAAGTAGCAGGTCGATCCAAAGGTCGTGCGTATCTTCAGGTTCAGTGAAGATCGATCGATCTAGGGACTCTTGGTCGATGTGAAAGTCGTGCACAACTTCCTTGTCTTTTGGAGATTGACTGATCTTGAAAATGCTGGAATTTACTTATTTTTGCTCTAATCCATGTTTTGAATGCTTTGTTCTATTCTAACCTATTTTGTACCTGAAAAGACCCTAAAATGTTAACAAAGACTCGAAAAACATGCAAATAAGTGAGTAAAAAACCGACAAAACACCATACATTAGGGTGTTATTATGGGTAATCAACCCTGACTCGATTCAAACTCACATGGGTAATAAATTTTGTTGGATAAGTTTTCCGTCCATTTATTTCATGGTTAAGAATTAGATATTCGAAACTGAATCTATTAAACAAATTGGTCTAATGGGTTTTATTGGGATACCCATATATATAAATGATACAATAAAAAAGAATTTTAGGAGGATTATAGAAGCTAATTATTTCTATTTTATACATATTTATAAAGGAAAAAATTTGTTTTTATAAATATTATATATATTTTGTTGTAGTTTCTATTTTTTTTAACAATTAGATCGACAAGACCCGATCTATAACCTAATCCAACTCTTAAAATTCCTATTTAATCTGCCAAATTGGTAAAGGGGAGGAATCAAACCCTAGATATCATAGTCATTAGCTGGATCTTTCTAACCACCAGTCTAGAGGCGTTGTAGTTTTTATATTTATGCATCTTTGTAAAAGAAAAAAAACTGGTTTTCTATAAATATTTTACATATTTAATATTTTATATTTATAATGATCAACCAATAATAACCCAAAATTCTATTCGGTCAACCTATTGGAATTATAAATTCATTACAAAAATTCAACTCAAACCTTATTAAGTTAACAAATTAATAGGGTTAACATAAGGGTAACCATTCATTACGACATTCCTAATGGATCGATATAAAAATTTTAAAATCTATTATGTATTAGAAAAAAAAAAATACAGTGACCCCATCCCAATATGTTGTTTGAACCCTAAAACCTAATCTAAACGCACACTAAAATTTCCCTTGTTTACTAAACAATTTCAAAATCAATATTTATCGTATATTTCTTGGACTCATTGAAAAGCTAGACTCCTTTATATTTATGGTTATGAAGAGTTTGAAACCCAGCACTTAATTATATAAGTGTCTTTATTGTTCAAAAGTTTTTTTCGTGCTCCAAATATGCTTATTTAGAGGAAAAAACTCCAAATATTCTTCTTTCGGCAAAACCAAACATCTTTGCTGTTCAGCATCAACAAATACTGATTTATATTTTAAGATTTACCACTAAATTAGGATTTAATCTACGCTATAGGGTAGGATTTGATTGTTTTTTTAACTTGTGCTTATTTGGTTCTTAGATCCGTGTTGATATTTTGAATTTTATTTTCGGAATGATGTTCTACTAGCCCAAAACTCGAAACAAAATCAACCCAAATTAGAAGAATTTAATCTGAACTAAACCCGACAAAACACTTCATAAGTCCTAAGCCTATATATATATTTTTTTAAAAAATTAACCCAAACCTAATATGCAACCAATCCAAAGCCAAAATTTAGAGTTTTTTTATTATATCTTTTAAAATTTTGAATATTTATATAAAAATATCCAATCACGTACCAAACTATATTCGAAAAATAAAATATTCGAATATGTTTTAAATAAAATAACCAAAATACTTAATTCGATGAACCAAATCTGACAAAATACTAATCCAAACTCGAAACAGAATCAAATCAATAACTAAATTTGGAACCGAAATATTTTTTATTAAATTTTAGTTTTTTAAGAATTTTTCTATTAAATTTGACTCTTTATATAAAAATCTGTAACTAACAATCTTATCCTATTTTTAAGGGGTTGTTATAAAGTTAGGTTAATTTATTCTATAGTTTATAACACGTCTAAAATGAAAGTATCTCCTACTTTAATATATAAGATATGTATGGATGTGTATTTGTATTGTTATGATAAATAACTATTATATTTTGAAATCGCATTTCTATGTCTCATTTCATGTCAAATATAGATTATGTTTGTTTGTTATAGTTGTTTTTTTCCCTTAAATTAGACGCATTTGCATATCTAAAAAATCAAGTTCCACCTGGATTACGTAGGAATTTGGCTAATAGGCCAATCAATTATGATTCAATATTGAAAAAAAAATTATGTGCTTAATCTTCTAATATATTTTATTTATCTATCCGTTTTTGTTTGGCAATATAAAATGAGAAAACGATCAATTTAATACTGAACTTACATGTTTTTTTGAAATTAAAGTCGAACTTTGGAGCATGTCAATTTAATCTCGAACTCTGCGTTAACCATGCTAAATTAATGTTGCTGTTAGTCAAACTTAACCAATGTTACACGTCGTTAGTTAAATTAAACGACGCTTTTGGGTGGGTGAACAAAATAATCAAAACGCTGACATTTTGATACCCGAACCCTAATTCCCAATTAATTTGTTCTACGTCGTTTCTGCAAAAATATATTTACAAATCTGAGAAAATTTTGTTGTTCAATAATCTGAAAACCACGATAAGGACGAAGAAGAATGTGATGTGAAGTCCCCGTAGGTACCTTGAATCTCTGAGAAGTAATAGAAAGCAGGGCGAGAGTTCAAGTCGAGTTCGTGAAGAGATGGTTCATGGTGATGGTGATAGTGCGAGCCGAGATCACAGCCAACATAGCCAACAATATTACACCAATCAACAACCCACAAACGATTTTCATCATCCAAATGTCGCGTTTTACATCAAGAACATGTCGATATAATTCATACATTTCATCTCTGCTCCCTGAGTTCATGTTCAATTTTCTCTATTTTTGGTAACAAATCCTCCACTTCCTCTATCAAAGAATTCTCACACCATTTAAATACATGATCCTACAATAAGGAAAACTTAGATATAGAACAACAAAGTTTACAGTGAACAAGAAAACTTCACAACAAAGTTTACAATGAAGAATTTCACAACAAGAAAACGTAGACACAGAGCAAAGAAGGATAGTACCTTCTTCATACTGTCACAACCATGAAACAGATGTCCTGGGTTGTCTGTGTGCGATGTGTACTTTCTTACACCACATGCACATGAACAAGAAATCCACGCTTAGCACTTGATGATCCCATTAATCTGTTAGTAAACTTAGTATTCATTGCAAATCAAGCCGAAATCAAAAACAGAAGGGAGAAATTAAACTGAATTTGGGGAATCAAAAAAATCGAAGAAAGGGTGAAAGGGAGAAAGGGAGAAATCGAGTGAGGGAGAAAGGGAGAAATCAATTTTTTAGGGATTTCAATATTTTTTCTGTAGATGAAACGCTGCGTTTAACTCACCTAAAACCCCGTTTAATTTAACTAAAGACGCTTAACGTTGGTTAAATTTGACTAATTTCAATCTTAATTTGGCATAGTCAACGCAGAGTTCAAGATTAAATTAGTGTACTCCAAAGTTCGAGTTTAATTTAAAAAAACACGTAAAATTCAGTATTAAACTGATCGTTTTCTCAATATAAAATTAGTAACTTTTTTTCTTATAGTTTTCAATAAAAAGTTATATAGTTGGTTAAATATGTTTTCACTCCGATAAATAAAAGTTTACGTTCAATCGGTTGAGTACACCAATGTAGAATGGACAAGACGTTTTAACAGATAGTAGGATCCTGTTAAGAAGCTAGAAAATTATATTGCAAAATTGGAAAAGTTTTATGTGGACGACAAACAACACAGAGACTTGTCATATGACGTATATTAAAACCGAATGAATACGTTTCATTCACTCTAATGAAAATATATAAGATAAAATCAAAATACAATTATAAGCATCAAGTGGTATCAGATACCGAAAACGCCAAGAAACTAATAAACAAAATAATAACAACTTCATCGACATTGACTTTAAAAACTTCAAAAATCTTCATCTTTCTTTCAAATATTTTAGAAATCTCAATAATAAAAATATACATTTAAAAAAAAATATATTCAGTTATTTGAATTTTTCTTTTTAAACTCACAAATTGAAAACTAAGAAAAAACACATCAAGTTAATGTAATTAAACCACAAATATTGGTACATGTTCTACAGAGAAACCATATAATAAAGTAAATTTTTGAAGTTCGAAAAATACAACATTTTCAGGTTTTGGGATTAATTATTGTAGGTCAAATCTCTTTATGGATTAGGGTTTATGCAATTTTAGTTGGCAATTTGTGTATGTAAAAAGTAATGATGTGCAGAACAAAATGACATTCACATCAGTCTATATATAACACAATAATGCGGGTTTTGACATAGAACCAAAGAATATAGTAATCGTTTTAAAATAATGAAAATATATATATTAATTCAGATGATTTTTGGGATCATATTGGTTTTGAACTTATTTGTTTAGTGTTTATATAGGAGTTATGATGAATATAACAAACTGAATCATTGTCTATGTTTCACACAATATGTTTACTTCTTCAACTAACCAGCTTCTATGGCTATGGTATTAACTGGTGACATAAAATTTTAACTGAATTATGGAATTTTTATTTTCAGCTCATTTTTTTTGTAAATTGTTACTAGTTGGACCAGCTGAATTCGTAGAGGAATTTTTTAAAAGTTATGTTACAGGATATTATTTTTTGTTTATGTTTTTCTCTTTCCTCACTTCATGTTGTAATAATCTTTTCTATTTTTTCATTTTTTTTTCATTTCTTTTCCTTCATGTTTTAACTTATTCTTTTCAGTTTTTATAAAAAAAATTGCATGTAAACTTTTTACATAACCTTCATCGTTAAGTCATATATTTCATTTCCTATCAACTTATTGGAGGTCCATAACTTTTTCACTACATGAGACTTTTAGTTTTCTTCTATCAAATAATGAATAATTTGTTGAAACTTGAGCTCAAAATCTGTAATTAACGATAACAAGAAAACGAGAAGAACAAGAACATAGTCAAGATATCTCTAAGCTTAAGCAAATAGGCCTTCAAGTCGGTGCTGAACTTTCATGTTTATGAAGAATTGCTTCAACTTTCATTCTGTAATTCAGATCCTTTGCACCAAAAAAAGTCTGAGTTGAATCTCACAACACAAGAAAGAGAAGAAGAAAGGCGGTGAAGAAAATCTAGATCAAGAGAGAGAGCATCCAACAGAAATTGTTAACACCGATCTTCATCTCTTATATATATTTTTTCTTATTTTCAATCTTATCCGTTTATTTCAGAGTTTGATTCAATGTGATCAACGATACATATTGATTCTCAACTAATTGATTCATGTACTTGTTATATATAGAAGAAACAAGTGGTAACCAAGATGCTTATACATTTAGATACATGTATTGATCTATACTTAGTCTTTATAAACTTTAGAAACAATATTCTAACATAACATATTGATAAATAAATATAGTAAAAATAATAACTATTGTTGTAGCTAACACAAGAAAAATCACCTTTTAGCATAATTAACAAGATCCATTATATATAATAATGTGTTTGTAAAATGTTGTTTACTTAAAATTTAGTTAGTTGTATTATGATGCATGTAGTGTAGAGATTACTTATTCTTGTCTAAAATATTATGTCATGTTATAAAATTAACATTCTAATTTGGTAAACAAGAAATGTATATGTTAGTGTAATATTATGTATTAATATTTGTTAAATTTCATAAATTAAATAATTTTTAGATTATAATATTATTATTTTCTTATTAAAATAATATTTAAAATTTTACCAATTCAGCCAGATTCTGCTGGTACCATTTGATTTTAACTTATTCCACCAGATTCCACTGAAAAAAAAATCAGTTGGATTCCACATTCAGCCGAATTCAGCTGTTACTATTTACACCCTATATTTTGTATTTTTATCATCTTTTGGTTATTTTGAAATCATATTTTTTTTTGTAATAAAGTAATAATCTCAATATTTGTAAGCCCTTTTCAAAATATATTTTGATTAATGAAAATTTATTTACAAAGATGACTACGAAATATAAATTGCAGTTACGATATATCAATAGTCAAATGCAGTATCTAATAGCATCAAACGAACTTCGGAGAGAAAATATGAGAACATGTGATGATCAGACACATCTTTAAAGAAAGGATACTAGAAATGTTATTACATCTTCCTAACCACATACATGAGTTTTGATGTAATACAGTCACAAAGATAGTAGTTATATCGAACATATTATACTCGTGATGTTTCACCCAAAAATTCCTGACGGTTGGTTTCTTGATTGTATTTTTTTTTTTCAATTGGGTCAGCAATTTCGATCTATAATCCAAACTTATCTCTATTCGTAAAATATCTTACTTTATGGAGTAAAATGAAGTCGAATTTCATATTGTCTAAGCCAAATTTGGTTTTTCTTGGATCTTCTAATTATTATTGTTTAAAAAATTTCAGTTATATCATCTTCATAATTTAATTTTTGTTTTTGCAAAACTTTCATTTACTTTTGTTTAGTAGAAATTTTTAACCAAAAAAGATAGTGCATTAAACCTAATTAGCAGCATGTGCATCATAAACTGTGCACATATTTGTTATGCTATGTTTTATGATTTTTTATTTTATTTTAATTGATGTTTTATGATTTATATGTAAAATTTCTTGTGTTATAAGTGTCTTTGACACTTTAACTTTTACAAAATGATTTGTGAAGCTTTGGAATTTATGATAAAATATATTTTATTTAACTGTATTAAAAGTTTAATAACTTTTTAAACTATGTGGAAACCTAAAACATTAAATATAATGACATGGAGTGATTATTTTTTTTACATTAATTACCCTGTCTCTAATGACTTGTAAATGTTATATACTACATATGTTCTAGAATCTAGACAAATTAAGGTTCAATCATAGAAGTCCGGTTGAGAAACAAAAAAAATGTTTTATTTACAAAAACTGTTATAGAATCTAGTTTCAGTTCTCCATCTTGTAAGAAAAAAAAAAGTCAATTTCGCTGAGCTAAACTGTGACGTTTGAATGCATCTTTATTACAAAACCCTATTCTCCAACCAGAAACGGACCAATTATATTGAGTTATTGACGAATGATTTTCGTTTAAGTTTGGATCTAAAGAAATATCTATTTTGTCTTTGTGCCAATATTTAATTTATATTTATATATAGATAGATGACTGGCTGTCGGCACATCAAGAAAAGACCACTCTCTCGGGGCCATTGTTCGATCAATATCTTCTTCTTTCTAAATACATATAATATATATATATATACATATTTCAATGATTATTCTGTTAAATTTCTTTACCAGACACTAATCTAATATTGTTAACCTTGAAAATAGTTACTAAAGTCAAGACAATACAAGTAAAAATATAATTCTTTAATTTTCTATCTAGTTATAGTGCTATTACTTGTTTTTATATAAAAAATATTATAGTACTATTACTTAAATTATTTTAACGATTTTAATATGATTTTTTAGAAATTTTTTGAGTAACATCCTTTACCCTTTCACAGAAATATCCCTTTAATTTTATTTTCCAAAAAATACCCCTTATAAAATTAAAATATTGAATAGAATGTATATCAATTATAAAATTTGTATAAGATTTAAAAACCAACTTTCACATCATACTTTTACGTTTTACTTTTTATAATGTACTTTAAGTGTTTTATAGACTTTATATAGTTTATTTATAAAATCATATAAAATTTTATAAAATCAAAAAATTAAAAACTCATTTTATAAAAACTTAGTTATAAATTATCATGTAAAACCTTATTTATAAGTTATCTTATAAAACCTAATAAAAATTAATTTATAAATTATCTTATTAAACGTTAGAAATATACTATTTGAATTTTATGAGTTACAATGATTCACATGGATTTAAGCATCAAGTGAGTCTATTAAAAATAATATTTGGTTTGATTTACTACTTTTGATCATTCTCATACGTTATTCAGAATTATAACTTATTTTATTAAAGCTAATAAATATACTATTTATTAGAATTTATAACTTATTTTATTAAACCTTATAAATAAATTATTTTAAAATTTTTGGGTTATAATCACTTTCTCATGAGTTTAGATACCAAGTGGGAATGTTTAGGGTACAATATTTAGCTTCATTTATTAATTTTCACCATTCCCTAGGGTTTAGGCATCAAATTAGAGTTTAGTTTTTTTCATTTAAGAATTTTTATAATAATTCATTTGGATTTAGACATCCAGCTGTTTTGTTTATGGTATAATATTTAACTTGATTTACTTATTTTAATCATTATGTTGGGTTTATACAAGCTTCATAAGTCGTAAAACGCTGAGGTGTGTAACTTTGATTAATGACTGTCAGATTTGTTGGCCATTTATAATACAACTAATAAGTTTTGTAAAGTAAATATAAAACTAATAATTTGATGGAACCTTATTCATCAATTTTTTCTCTTAAAAAAATATTGTTCGAAATAATGTTTGGGAACTAATTTAGTTACTGTTATATTAGTATTAATATTAGCTTATATACAGAATTTTGTTGTTGTAAATTTGTAACTTTTGAACATGCAAGTATGTTGTTTTTAATTGGGATTTGTTAATCTTTAATTCCAACGGGAGGAAAATAATAAGCACACAAACAAATACTAGTTAGCGTAGATAATCGGATTAGGTGGAATATCATTTCAGGTGTACCTTTTTTTTTTTGCAAAATTAATTCATAGAGCTATTTCTGTCTATCGACAAATTTCTTCATTGATTTATAATCCACATTAGTTAATATAGTTCCACATCTTTGTCATAACACGAGCCAGTCTTAAAAGATGCGTCTTCTACTTAATGATCTACATTCGTTTGATTCACCTCCAATGTACGCCGCTGAAAGTTCTTCACTACAAGTTTGAGCTCTCTGATAATTAGCATGAGCTTTAGGGGAGCTTAATTATGAATATATAAATATATCTCTATAATACATGAACTTTAAGAGAACTAATGTTGAGGTTTTAAGTCTCCAAAGATAATTTATCTCAAAGGACTCAGTAATTGGATTCAACCTTTGTATTTTCAGTTGACAAAAAGAAAAAAAAAAGAAGAAAAAAAGCCTTTGTATCTTCTAGATAGCATCCTACACAATACAGAATTTCTTTGTTTTGTTTGTTTACTAGTTAATTAATTGGTCTATAGAAGAGTTATTCACCTCTAAAAATCGAAATTGCGTGTTTGATTTGATATAGGGAGAATATATAGTATAACATATGTGTTAATATAATCAAAATTTTAATTTTTATATTAATTGAATGTATTACATAATTTTAAATTATTTTAAAATGAGATTGTCTAAAGATATTCTTATGTATTTATTTATATTAGCATATTAAGTATTAAATAAACTAAAACAAATATATCTAAAATATTTTATTTTAACATATTAAAATTTGGTAAAACAAAAATATGACATGTATTTTTATGGGAATTTTTATGATATATACATATGTTTATTTGATCAATATTTAATATTGGGGAACGAAATTCTGTTCCAGTCAACTCTTTGGGACTTTCAGTACATATATAAGTTCGTAGTTACCAAAATTGGCTCGGACGGAGAAATAAGTAGTCCTATGTGGACCTTACGTGGCAGAGAAACGCCACGCCACGATATGTTGCTGATGTCATTTATTTTGTCGTTTTCCCGCCGCCTAACGTCACCCCATGAAATGAGATTGCGCCACGTGGAAATAAAAATAATCTTTTTCGACCAGTGATAGATCCGTATAAAATGCTGTTTTTTTCCCCTAAAAAAAATTGGAAAAATAAAAACCAGTTTTGTGGTTGGTCCCCATTAGGTTGTATTAAATTTTATTAATTATATGAGGCAGCCATATTTGTCCACAGGTCCTATGAAAACAGTAAAGCAAATTAAATACTCCCCACTTTCAACTATCTAATAAATTTTATGTCTCTTATATATACCATTAGGTTTTGAAATAGCTTATTGCAAACAACAAGAAGAGATAACAAAAAAAGAAAAGAAAAAGAAAAAAAAAAGAAACTAATGGAATATTCTCAATCTTCTTCCATGTATTCATCTCCAAGTTCATGGAGTTCATCACAAGAATCAATCTTATGGAGTGAGAGTTGTTTCATTGATCAATCATTTGATCATCATCAATCTTTCTTTTACCGTAGTAATACTTGTGATTATTCCGATGACTTTTTCTCATTTGAGTCGTCGGAGATGATGATTAAAGAAGAAATCCGAAACGGTGACGTTTCAAACTCTGAGGAAGAAGAAAAAGTTGGAATAGATGAAGAAAGATCATACAGAGGAGTAAGGAAAAGGCCATGGGGAAAATTTGCAGCTGAGATAAGAGATTCAACAAGAAATGGAATTAGGGTTTGGCTTGGGACTTTTGACAAAGCTGAAGAAGCTGCTCTTGCTTATGATCAAGCAGCTTTTGCTACAAAAGGAGCTCTTGCAACACTTAATTTCCCAGTTGAAGTGGTTACAGAATCTCTTAAGAAAATGGAGAATGTGAATCTTCATGATGGTGGATCTCCAGTTATGGCTTTGAAGAGAAAACATTCACTTAGAAACAGACCTAGAGGGAAAAAAAGATCTTCATCTTCATCTTCTTCTTCGAATTCGAATTCATCTTCCTATTCTTCTTCTTCATCTGCTTCTTCAACATCTAGAAGTAGTAGTAGTAATAAGCAGAGTGTTGTGAAGCAAGAAAGTGGAACACTTGTGGTTTTTGAAGATTTAGGTGCTGAATATTTAGAACAACTTCTTATGAGCTCTTGTAATTGATTTCACCTTTTAGCTTCTTTCAATCTTACTCTTTTCTAAATTTGTTTGTTTCATTCTGCAATTTCTTTGGTTCTCTTAATTTTTGTTTGTTGTATCCAAATGAAATTATTGGATGAGACTCGATGGTGATGTTTAAGTGTATGAAAAAAAAATCTCTTTCTTCTTTTTTTTTTTTTTTTGTCTTTGAGAAAAGAAAAAAACTCTATTAATGCGTTATATGGCTGGAAAGCGTGTGTGCGTCCACCTTAATTGCTTTAACGTTTTTGTTCTTTAATATTCTATTTATATTTGTTATATATTTGTAAAAATCTATTAAAAACTTGAATAAGCCATTCTTGAATATCAAAGACTGTGAATCTTAAAATCAGTCATTCCAAGCTATAAAGGTCTTTTTTTATTCGAATAACAAAATCCAACCAAAAAGAAGTTGATAAGATAACTATAAAGTTTTATTTTATGTATAGGGTAATTCGATTAGATCTATAAAGGTGAGATCTTATAATATTGTATAAATGTTATCTTTTCTGGTTATATGATATATATTATGACAATAGTCATTAACAAAAAAAAAAAAAATATATATATATATATACATGTAATGAATGACGTTCATATTATATTGTGTCAATATGTCGTTAAGGATGCTTTCATTATCATTAGTATTGTTAATCCTCTATTAATTGGTTGTTTGACTTTCTTTGATAACCTTTTATTTTGGTTGAAGCTTACTTATCCAATAAAGCTAAGGGTTCACTATTTGTACGTTTAAATCAAAATAACTTGTCGAGTTTTAGTTGGATGAGATGAATTTTTTTCAGTGTGCATAAGATGAAATAGTCGCATCATAGTTCATACTCTTTCTGTTCTAATATAAATGATATTTCCTATAAGATGTTTGCTTCAAATTAAATTAGTGATCACAATATATCTTATATATTAAAGTGGAGACATTTTCATTTTGACTGTACTATAAACTATAGAATAAAATTAAGCTAATTTCATAACAACTCCTTAATTAAAAATAGACATAAGATGAATTTTATTACAGATTTTAATATAAAAGTTAAAAACTAATAAATATTTAATAGGAAAAAAACTAAAACTAATAAAAATATATCGGTTACAAATTCGGTTTTGGTTAGGGTTTGGATTCGGTTTTCCGTATACATAGATTTAAGATCCATTTTTGCTATTTTGTCGGGTTCGGTTTCTTTAATTCAATATTTTTCTTTTGATTTAAGATTTATTTTGATATTTTTAATTTTCGGATATGATTCGGTTCAATATAGATCAAGTTTAGGTTCATAGGTGTTTTTATGTAAAAATTTAAAATTAAAAACAGCAACAATAATAAAAAATTCTAGAAAGCTAAAATTTTGTTCATGATTTGGTTCTGGTTTGTGTTCAGTTTTCGAGTATATAAATTTGAGACCTATTTGAGTATTTTGTTGGGTTTGGTTCCTCTAATACATATCAATTTCGATTCGAGTTACGAGTCTCAAAAACAACATCTCAAAAACAATATTCTAAAATATTAATACCGTCTAACAACATAAATGAATAAGTTTTGAAATAATAATCAAATCCTGGATTATAACGCGAGTATAATTCTTGTTTTTGTTTTAAAACTTAACACATATTATTATGTATATTTATCAAAACAATTTATTGGTTAATAACTTTTGTAGATAATAAATTATAGTATGTGATATAGAAAAAATAGATAACTTATGTTGTTTTTTAATTACTGTACAGAAATCTTAAACATCACTCATATTGAAATTTACATGGAGTACTCGAATTAAGTATTATATGTATATGAGTTCTTGACGTTAATTAGTAGTTTATGACATGTATTTTTTGTTAATATTGAGATATAACTGACCGTTCTATTAGTCAAGTCCTATATAATGTAGATAGTGAAACTCGATTTATGTGTGTATGATAGTGTATACTTTCAGTCGACTTACCACTTACCACTAAACCAAAATGATTAGACTTCAAAAGGAATAATATTGCAATTCCAAGTTTCTTGAATTGTTTAGATTTACATTTGATTATCATCTAATCCTGCCATGCGTTTCTAATGAATGGGTGTGAAACTAGGTTTATCAAATGGTAAAGGAAATTGGTATCCAATGTTCTTTTAAAAATTCGGAGGAATTGTATATAAACTGAATAATATCAAAATAAACTTTTTTTTAGTATTGATAGTTCTGAACAAGTAATGATAATATTTAGAATTCATTAAAAACAAAATTGGACTAATTAATATAGTAAGACTGACTGAACTAAATATATATATATATATATTTTTCTCCCTCAAAAAACAACATAATGACGCTGTTGATATATACCGTGGTTGGAGAATGGTTGTGGGAGGCTTCCGTAGATCCGGTCACTGCTCCCTCTCTATCTGTCGATGTTGTGAGTCTTGGCTTTTCCAGTGGGATCGCAAGACTTGGAAGGGCTCGGTCTTCTCTTAAAAGCTTAATTAGCCTAGAAGCTCCACCATGGAGTTGAATTGTCATCCTAATCTTGTGCACTGCCGGGAAGTTGCAGCCCGTTGCTGTGGTTGTTTGATAGCAGAGTTGTGGTCCACTTCTTTATATCTACCAATCAGCAAAGCCAAGACTCACAACACGTCTTTACTTATTTATCTATTTCGTCAAACACATTTTCTGATACTTACATTTTTCTTTCGCAATACACTTAAATTTAGATGTTAACTTTTGTTGTAATACCAAATTTTTTTCAGTAACATTCAGATATAAAGAAAAAGAGAGAAAAAAAGTTAACCAACCAATCCAATTAAACAAAAAATATATATATATATATATATTTAATTCCATATTTTTTATGAAAATAAAAGAAAAATGGATTTAAACGTCACATGTTTGGTGTTTTGGAATCTTTCTCTTTTTGTCAAAACTTTAAACTTTACTGATTCAAGAAAAGAAAAATATGTCTACAAAACTTAAAAACAATATGAACTATAAAGGCCCACAAAGACTTGCTTACACAAGACGAAATAAATTTCAACATATTAAAATTAAATCATATTTGATAGTCATTTCCCAAATGTGGATTTGTGAAAAAGGCAATTGTGTAAAGTGATATAGTTATAGAGAGTTAATAAGTTGATAATTGAGACACTCACCATATTTTAAATATAAATGTGAAAATATAGTATAGACAGGATTCATATGACCTGTTCGAATTGGGAATAATCAAAAAAGGTAATTGCCAACGAGGAAAAGACAACAGAGTGTAAGAATGACACTAAATAAAGAAAGATTAATTGAAGGTTTATGATTTAATTAAAACGACGGTGATTAGATGGGCAATTAGTGTCATGAGGATATCCAGTTTATATACAATTAAGCAACTATACTTTCACCAAATCATTATTGGCTCATCTTAAGAAAAATCACCCAGATGTGATTTAGAAAGAGTTTACTCAAACGTGATTTGAGTTTTACAGATTTCTAATTCTTTGTAAATCATACAACCAATAAGTCCTTGTAAGTTTCTAGTTAGAAAGCCATAATAAAATCGAAGTTAAAATTTGGTTTTATTTCATTTTGGTTGATGATTTATCTTGGTTACTTTTTTGGCAAGATTTAAGTTATCCGTAAAAGCTTTAAATAGCAAGAGAGTCTGAATTTCTGCAAGTTTCGAAGATTAGTTTGGCGTTAGGCATGAGACTATCCAGTTATCAAAAAAATCATAATGAATTGATGATTCAACGGTTGGTTGGTGTAATCGTATTTTACTACAAACCGAAATAGATGTTATTATAAACTATATGAAAGGGTTAATAAGTATGTTTATTTGTTTTGATGTGTTGAAAAGAAATGAATTTTTATTCGTTTAAAGAGTATTTTTGGCTGAGTTTAATCTTAAGATGAACACAATAATTGGTTTAATCAACTAAAGACTTAAAGATGGTGTTAGAATAGGACTTGACACATAGATGTGTCGCACATCAAACCATACGTCATTACTCTGACGTGCGGAAACAAATGAAAGCTACCATTTAGAAAAATATATTTTGAATTATTAATTAATTTATAAATATCGTTGTTATATATTGTTAATATTAATTTGTTTATAGATATGATTCCAAAGATGTAAGTTGGAAGAATATAACTTTTTTAAAAATTCCGTGTTTTAATTTTTTATTAAGTACATGCGCTTATTATTTTAATACTCAAATCGTTAGGGTATAACCATTAGGTTATGTATTCAAAAACATATTCGAGTCCTGATTAGGTTATTAAACATGTTTTAGAGCTCTAATTTTTGAATTTAAATTTTTTAAAAGATCTCACTTGTGAATTCGGTTTGATCAGGTTTTGGTCAGGTTGAATTGTAATCGAAAATTATCTGTTTGGGAGCGATGTAATGTAGGTTTATCATATTAAAGTATTTTAATGAAAAAAACACCAACATGAAAATAGTTGGAAGATATTTTAAAATCTGAGACAAATTTTAACTATAAATCTTATAACTAAAGGCTGGTTTAGGAATGTTAAAATTAACTTAAGCTTCATTAATATAGTAAAGCTAAACTTTGGAGATCTTAAAATGGTTTTAGGTTTATATTCGTGTTGTGAGCAGTTACCAAGTTAGTGTAATATTTATATGATGCTTATATATATATTTAAAATTTTTTATTTACAACATATTCCAGAAATTTTTATTTTTCTTATTAAATAGATTATAAAATGACTCAATTTTTTTTAAAGATAAAACCCGAATATAATCGATTGACTTAAAATATTTTCTCTCATAAATTATGAGTGAGAGTTGTGTTTTTGGAGACCAGTAATTAAATAAAAGGTTTTTATTTATTTTGTTGTATATTAATATGTGATTAGTATTGTAATATATTGAACGTATATGGGACACTTTTATGGGACTGGAGGAGTTAGACGGTGTTTCTTAGCAATCTATTTAGAATTAGAAGCTCTATTTTAGATGATTTTAGCATGATAGATCCTTTTTGGATCGTACTCACCACAAATTGCTAGAATTCTAGCCCGTTGTGTGAGAAAAGCATATCAATTTGTAAATGGTTATAGATGAAAATTAGTTTATCTTGGTTAACAAAAAAGAATACAGAAAAAAAAAATTCTAAAAATATCAATGACATGTAAAGTAAGTAAATTATAACAAATGAAATGTTTGACGGAAAAGAAAACCAAATGAAGTTGTTTTACTGAAAAACAGGCTTCGGTTTTGGTGTACGTAAACAAAAACCAAGAGCATTAACAGATCAAATGTGGTCGAAAGTTGAAACCCATAGAGAGTTATACAAAATCCAGACGACTAGCCTCAGCTTCAGCTAAATAACTTAAAATTTACCAAAGTGATTAATAACTTAATCAGTCATTAGAGGGTAAAAGTAAACAAAGTTCTTAAAAAAAACAATTAATCCCACAAGTGGGCCTTGAAACTAGTAGCTGTTGTTGGGAACAACTTGCATGTACTGTTTCTCCACAACTTCCATCAATGTGTCTGCAATTCTACTTGCATACACACAAGACCCTTCACAAATCTGCTCATATCAAATTGAAAACGGTTAAATTTTATTAATTTAGAGTTAAAAAGGAAAACAGAGTAAAGTTACTACTATATATGATTTTCATTACCTTAGTGTTGAACAAGAAGCTGTAATGCTCACCAATCTGTCCTCCTGCAACATGCTGAAGATCAAGCTGAAGCTTATCAAGGACTTTGGTTGTGAATAACAGACAGTTGATCTTCTTTTTTTGGAGAAGCTTGATGGTTACTTCGTCATCGATTATGCGTACATCGACCTCAGTGACTTTCGATTTCCTCTTCAGCCATGAACATCTCAGTGAGTTGTTGTTATTCTTCTTAAAGCAAGATTGGTCTACTTCGCTCTGTGGCCTGTAACTCACAGTGTCTTCTTCTTCTTCGTCTTGATCTTCTCCTCCTCCACTAGTTCTAGCTTTCTTCTTGGTCCTGAATTTCCCAAATCTCTTCTTCTCAACTACCATCTTCAAGTCCTCTATTGAACTAACCAGCTCTTTGATGTGATCTATTGCCTCTCCAACGATGGATGCTCTATCAGTCTACAGAGATTAAACAAATAAATGTCTCTCATACACATGAACAATATCAATTAGAGTAAAGTAAGCAAAGTATACTTTTTTTGGATTCGGAATGAGTTTCTGTAAGTCGTCGAAACGATCAGTGAAATGAACTCTTCTTTCACGTTCTGTAGGGAAAGTTCTTGACTTTCGTGATCCTCTTGCTTTACGGGTAACTCCAGTGTTGAAGTCGAGAATCCCATTGTTGAATCCACCACTGTTGTTGTTGTTGTTGTTGTTGTTATTGCTTCCTCCTTCGAAATACATCATGTTCACTGCTCCATTAGCGTCCATATAAATCTGATCATCATCTCCAAGTAAACAAGACCCATTTCTTTGCTGGTTCTGATGGTCTCGAGGCTGTAGAGGGAAATTCAGATGGAAGAGTGGATCGTACATAACAGCAGCAGCAGAAGAAGACATGATGTCGGAGAATGAGATTGATGAGTTAGGAAGCATCGAAGAAGGATGATGAGGAGGAGGAGGCAACGAATATCTAGGCAAATGTAAGAGACTAAGCAAATCAGGAGATGTTTCCCAATTAGAGTGGTCTTGATGTGCAGCCATTTGGTGTATCAAATCGATGTTGTTGTTGAGAAACTGATCACAAGGAGGAGGAGGATTGACGTGAAATTGGAGAGGTGTTGAAGAAGCTGGAGGACAATGTTGTGGGCTGAGATAAAATTCAGAGAGCTCTTCCACATCAGCACTGCAATTGCTGTTGCTTGTGCTTCCGGCGACTAGAGATTGCGTTGGTGGTAGTTCGGGTTGAGGGAAGCTGCTCTCCACCGTAACTTTTGCAGGAGTGTTGGGATCGAAACAACCCATCTCCTCGTAAATGCTTCCTCTTCCTTCTTCTGCAATTTTAACCCCCAAAAAAAGACACTAGTTTACATCTTTCAGAAGAAGAAAGCTGAAAAAGGTTGCAACTTTCATGAGAAAATTAGATCACAAAATGGAGGAATAGGAAAGAAGATTATGTGACCTTCCATGAAGATGGTTCAACGACACTAGATGATTCTTTAACACCTGAAAATCAACAATAACAAAAATTTGATCCTAGTTTCAAAACAATTCGGTCTTTTGGAATCTTAGAAAATAAAACCCGGTTACAGATGTAAGATTGTTCCATGAAAATGTTCATCAATTCCAATAGATTAACAATTGGGTTTAGGGTTTGAGTTTGAGAATAAACAGAAAGAGAGACAGAGAAGATAAAGAGTAAACCAGAGCTGGAAAATTTCAACCTTGCAACAGTTAAGTTCTTCTGGGAAGCTTTTAAATTTCAAGAGAAGAAGTAAGTTTTATAAACAAGTCTCTCTATAGTCTCTTCCTCTCTCTGTTTGAAATATACGGACATTTGCAGTTTGCAAAGACAATAGAAGAAGGGTTAAAAATTTAAAATATGACAAAATGTAGGGTTAGTTTTTAAAATGACTCATTGACTTGGGTCAATTAAAAAACTAATCCATGATTTTTTCTCTCCAAAAATTTGTCTACTTTACCCTTAGAAAATATAGTATTTACAAACAATGTCATTATGTTTTTTTTTTTAAATTCCATAAAAACACAAAAAAAACTCATATAAACATAAAATCTCTAATAATTTCGAAGTTGCTATCTTCTTAAATGATCTCAACCTCCATAACCAACAAACTTCAAGCTCTAAATGCACATCAACCACCATACTTTTCCACTTAATTTTCGTCATCTTCATTTTCATCTCATTTCTTACCTCAACTTCTTTCATTCTCTCTACATTTCAAGCTTCAAAAATCTCTAATTTTCATTTTCAAATTTTATAAATTCTTAAATCTCAAAGATTTCGGTGCTTCTCGATGCTTAAAGAACATATTTAAGCTAATTTCATCAATCTTGGCATTAAAATAAGGTAAACACATTATAAACTAAGATTTTTCAAATTTTCTTTAATTTTCGAAATATATAGAGAGTAGACTTCAAAAGAAGTCTACCTATAAACTAGAGGTTAGTTCAGCAATTGACTATAATTTGACTTTTGTAAAGAAGTCTACGCATTATATGCAGACTTCACATGTAGACTCCAAACGAAGTCTACTATACTTTTATTGAAATAAAATAAAAATAATATTAAATATTAAAACAAGGTAGACTTCAAATGCAGTTTACAGGGAAGTTTGCATAGTGGAAGACTTCATTGGAAGTCTATGTTTGAAGTCTATATCTAACGTGTAGACTTCATTACGAAAGTCAAAATTAGTCAATTGCTGAACTAACATTTTTTACAAATGTAGACTTCGAAGGCAGTCTGCATTTGTTCTGTAGACTTCAAAAGAAGTCTACTTTTATTCAAGAGTTTTGTAGACTTCAATTGAAGTCTACGAAGAAGTCTAGTCAATTGTTAAACTAACCTGTTTATTTGTAGACTTCAGGTGAAGTCTACACCTATAAGTCAACTTGAAGTCAAATACAAAATTAACCTGAATGCAGACTTCACGTGCAGTCTACATTGTAGACTTCAAGTGCAGTCTACACTGTAGACTTCATTTGGAGTCTACTTGAACTATTTTTTAAGAAAATCTATATTAACATGTTCTATAATTTTTATAATAGTTTGATTTTGTAA
>OVBA01002971.1:0-30759 GCA_900406435.1 Lepidium aucheri
ATTTTGGTTCTATGTGGTGGTGCTATTGGAACATATACGGCACACCCAAATCTTCTTATATGGGACACGTCTGGCTCTTGACCCGTTAATAATTGTGAGGGGGAATATTTGTGGTTACTAGATGACCTGATGTGTATTAATTCAGCTGCATGTAAAACTGCATGTCCCCAGACGGCTACTGGCAGCTTAGACCTCATAAGAAATGGTCCTTTTAGAGCTGGGTTAATATAAAACATTTGATAACGTGTTGTAGAGCAAAGATTAAGAATGAATCTTATGTATTATTAATGAATGAGAGTTACAATATATATATACAAGACTAATGACATAATACAAGTAGAATATGGAAAACCCTAATGACTAATTTTATGTGGGCTTTCTCCATTGGGTTTCAGTCTTGTGTCTTGTAGTGGGCCGGTTATGGAGTTTATCCATATAGTTTATAACAGTTATGAACCATATGTTAATTTTATTCTAAAGTTTATAACACAGTCAAAATGAAAGTTTCTCCCGCTATGATATATAAGACTAGGATTATACCCATACTATAGCGTGAGACTTAATTAATTTTTCAATCGTATTAATTTAGGTTTTTAAACCCGTATTGATATTTTGAATATGGTTTTTTAGATGTTGTTTTAGAGGTCCAAAAGACAAACCAAAATCAAACAAAATTAAAGAAATCGAACCCGATAAAATATCCTAATAAGTTCTAAATCTATATATCTAAAAACCCGAACCAAATTTGAACCAGCCAGAACCAAATCAATAATCAAATTTTAGCTTTTTAAAGTTTTTCTATTAAATATTTTTTAATTTTGAATTTTATATAAAAATATCTGAATCCAAACTCGATCTATATCAAAACGAACTATGTCCAAGAAATAAAATACCCTGGACAAAATACCATAATGAGTCCTAAGTATATGTACCCAAAAACTGAATCCAATCCTGAACCAAAACTAAATTTATAACTGAATTTGTACCCGATATATTTTATTAAATTTTTTAGCCTTTAATTTTTTTCTATTTGATATTTATTAACTTTAAATATTTATATAAAAATTTATAATCAAACGCACCTTAATCCTATTTTTAGGGATTGTTACAAACTATATGTTATTTTTATCCTATACTTTATAACACAGTCAAAATGAAAGTGTCTTCCACTTTAATATATAAAATATTTTATTACTTAATTTATATTATGAGACCATAAATAAATTTTTTGGGTTCGTTACTGTCCTTTCTCATTCTTTCTTTTTTTCTAATTACTTTTACATATCCATTTTGTTATCATGTACAAACAAACATTATCAATCTACACAACAACCTGTAAGTATAACTTTAAAGGGTAAAAGTAGAAATCTATTTTAGTTTGCTAATTTAAAAATTAGCATTGTCACTTTTACTTCTAATGTATCTATTGATATTGGGTTAAATCACTCTTATTTATAGTTCTACAAAATAATATTTAAAATATATAAACTAACGTACAAACCCATAAAATTTTTAGAATTACTTAAAATTTTACAAAGTACAAGAAAAAATTGTTAAATTTACAAACACATATACTTTTTATACTCTAATAACAATCGGACCACAATAAGATGCTAGTTGACACACTTTTATGCTAGATAACAAATAATTCATGAAAAGCAATGATGCCAAATAAATGAATTATTTTCATTATTCTATGAAAGGATACCAAATAAATCAATAGCGGTATGGATTGCCATTTTTTATTTTTGTTAAATATAAAAATAAATTGTCAGAAATAGGATTTGAATCCAGGCCCTCTTTCGAGGAGCATAACTTGAGTCTGGCTCCTTAATCCACTCGGCCATCCTGACTCTGTACGGTATCAATTGTTTTTTTTTGTAATTCAGGAATTCCCTAACCCTATGGGAGAGGCCAGTATTCTCCTGGGCTGGTAATGCCCACGGATAGACTCTGACCGCCAGTTCTACAAATGGGTAGTAAGCATGTATCCATATCCGTATAGGGATCCAAGACTTACCGGATAAGCTCGACAGTCACATAGAGGGGTAAGCTCAACAAATAGAGGGGTACGCTCAACAGATAAATCCGGAGTAGTGTCCATGTTTGGAATAGTGTCCGTGTATGACTAGAGTAGTGCCCAGTAACCTTTGGGTGACCAAACAAATTGTGAAGTAATTTCGAGTGTTAGGAGGATCGAACCCACAACATAAGAGTACCTGAACCCGTCCCACAACCACTCGACCACAACCGTTTCGTCGGTATCAATTGTTGTAACTATCATAAGCTAGCTATTATGCTAAATAACAATTCAAATTACCATAATTTGGTTAACATATATTAATTGAGAAAATATGTTGTAGTATACTATATATAAATCTATAGATATATAATACAACCTTACAAAAGAGCCGCGCTTTCTCTTTCGAGTAGTCATTTTAGTTAAATAAGTCTTACAACTTGCCACACACAAAAAAAAAAAAACAATATACTTCATTGTCGTGAGAGACAACAAATTAATACTCAAATCTGCCGGCAAAGATATTAATTCTGATCCCATTGTGAAGCAATTATATTGTTTTGTCATATAATAAAATCTATTTTCAAGGCCATATCAAACTATCTGGAGGATATGTATTCTCATTTTTTATTAAAAACATAATTCTATACATTAAAGGATTTTTATTAAATCGCTAAATATTCAAACTCATCTCCACAAAAAAAAATGTAATTACTTCTTTATCAAAAAAAAATATATAAGTAGTAAAATCGGTGAAAAATACTATTATTATTATTATTATTATTATTATTATTATTATTATTATTATTATTATTATTATCATCATTTTATTAGTATATTATATCAGGTGTTTTCTCGGTTGACCAAAATAAAAAAATTTGTGTTATCCTGAAGTACACACTATTTATACACGCTATAAGTGACAGTCCAGCTAATTTATACATTAAAATCTATCAATTCTATGTAGAATTTTAAACCCCATGCATGCATGACAGCATTTATCCACTTCACACACGTAGCTACGTGGGAAACTCACTTCACCTGAAACCAAACAAGCCTTTCCCAATTTCTACACCAATCACCTTTTTTTCTTTCTTTTTTTTCTCTATATATACACTTTCACTTAACCCCAAACTATATAACTCATTCCAACATTTCAATACACATCATAGTACTAAACAAAGCTTAGTATTATTATATGGAAAACAATTATGTTGGTCAACAAGAACGTCGTTTATCTTCTGACCAAGTGTCTTTCAGAGGCGTTCGTCGGAGGAAATGGGGCAAATGGGTGTCAGAGATCCGAGAACCCGGTAAGAAAACCCGGATTTGGCTCGGGAGCTACGAGACAGCTGAGATGGCTGCAGCGGCCTATGATGCAGCGGCTCTTTACCTGCGAGGACGTGAGACCAAACTCAATTTCCCGGAACTCGTTCACAGTTTTCCTCGGCCTGTAAGTTCTAGTCCCGAGCACGTTCAAGCCGCTGCTCAAGAGGCGGCTCTAATGTTTAAACCAGGTGGGTCATCTACTGAACAAGATCATAGGTCGAGTCAAGGACTTAGTCGGGTCGGATTGAGTCCGGATCAGATTCAAGCGATTAATGAGTATCCATTAGATTCACCGAGGATAGGATGGATGCAGGATTTGGAAGTTACTGATTATGAAGAATTGTACGGACGATTTTTTGGTCTGGACAATAGAGATGATGACTTTGAAATGCAGCAACTTCAATCCATTTGGGATTCTGGTTCATATTAATATATACGCTTAATTTATTGCTTTAACATTTATTTTAATTTTAGTACGTTACCAACCATTTTAAGGTTAGGATTTTACAGATTATTTATTAATTTAAACAAAGTATAATAAATTTGTGACCCGAAATGTTTTTGTTCTTGGGTTATTTTTTTTTTTTTTGAGTTTGGGTTCGATTTTAGATCATTACAAATATGTACGCAGATATAAATTTAAATATACAAATTTATACATACTTATTATATAAATTTTTACATATATTTATTATATATACAAATATATAATAAATTTGTATTCAAGAAGAAAACTCATTTGATAGACCTACAAACATATATACACCACGTGTTCGAAATATGGACATAGCGGGTAAAGAATTATCTTTTTTCTACTTACTAATTACTATGAGTTTCTGTTCAAAAGCTTCAATTACTATGTCGTTAAACCTTTTAACTCATATCTAAAGAAGGGTTTTCTTTGCAAAATATTTTTTAAAAAAAATAGGAATTTGCAACTCAACACTCTAAATAAAGCATGTGCAAGTCAATATTATGACGTTTATAGTAATGCAATATAATCTTTATACAAAATTTGTAAAAAGATGTAGGGTGCCAAAAAGAAATGATCATTTGGCATGTTTCTGATCTAGTTAGGTATTAGATAGTTAATTTGAATCTCAACCGCTCTAATTGGAGTATTTAAGCTATAAATCGAGTATTATTAATCTAATGATTATAAGGTTGACAAAAAAATTATTTAAGATCACATATGTTAGAGTTTCAAAACTTTAGAAGTAGATTTGAATTTTTTATCATGAGGATTTTAGTTTAATATATTATTTATCTTAAATTTAAAATATGATATTGATGACCCAAAATTAATTGGTATTGATTTTAAATTTTATAATATTGAGTTGCATATGTTTTATTCAGTTTTAACTTTCAGAAAAAGTGACAAAATAACTTCCATATATATAACTTTTTTTGTTAAGTCTATATATATAATATTATAAAATTTTCATTAATTATACCGTTAAAAATATTAGACATAGAATTGGTTAACTTATCAAAAACAATAGTTAATATAAAAACAGAAAAGGCAGTAATCACACAACTTTGCGTTCAGATTTGTTAGTTTTATCAAGAAATCGAAAAAATTCAGTCCTCAACTTAAACTTTATGACATAGTTATATTGAATCAAATTTTGTTGAATTTTTTGTATAGCATTTAAATTGACAAGATCTGATTCATAATTTATTTTTTTTTGTAACACTTAAAGCTCATAATTTTTTTTTATCAACATTAGGCCACAATTGACTGACTCATTAGTCAAATTCCTATGTAACATAGGTAGTACAATTCAATTTCTGAATGTACAAGTACAAATGCGTTTATATTTAACCTAAAGCCCATAATTTAAAATTTATTTTTTGTTGAAAAAACTTTATATTAACTACTTGTGTTGACAAATATTTTTTGGATCGGACGTTGACAAATATTTAATCAAAAATATTTCTTTCTCTGTGCGTTCCGATTAATTGCGTGAAATATATAAATTCACACGTTTAAAATCAGAATTGATCGAGTCCAGTAAGCGATGAGTAGGAAAACTCTATATTTAGAAGACACAGTAATACACAATAAGAGATTAAGAGTGGTTGCATTAGTAACAAAGCACACTCACGCGTGGGGACAGCAGAGACTATTCCGACATGCCGCCCGAATCTTATGTGAACCTACTCTACATTCATGTGGGCCCACTCTACATTCACATTTCTGCTTTTATCATTTTTTATTTTTTCTAAATACTAGGAGTTAAGATAGACTTAAAATAACACTAATCAAAACTTCATCGCTTAACTTATCTGTTTCTCTCTATCTTCGCCGTGGTGAGTGAGAGTTACTTCTCGGGATCTTTGTTTGCTGATTAATCGTTTAGCGTTACTCGGGAAAAAATATCTAACTTCAAAGAACTAGTTTTTCTTTCAAGTCGAGCTAACTTGGATCAGTTTGATTACTTAACCAAAATTATGAGCTCAGGAGAATTCGCAGAAACAGACACCATTGAAAAGATACGAGAAAAGGCGATAGAAGATGACTCTCCAATCCCACTTCCGATCCAAGGTGAGTATGAATCATCACAAGAAGCTGGCCAAGTATCACAGGGAGACTTCTAAACCCAGAGCATCAAAACATTTCGAAGGCTATGCTCAACATACCAAGAGTTTGGCGTATGCAAGGGAAAACACAAGGTATGATGCTGGGGAATGGATTGTTTCAGTTGTACTTCAGTTCGAAGAATGATAGAAATGAGGTTTTGATCCACCGATTGTGGAACTATGAGGATTGGGATTTTGTAATTGATGAATCTGAGAAGCTAATGCATCCTTCGAACATCAAGATTATTCCAATATGGATTATGATCTCACAGATTCCTCCATAATGGTTCGCAATAGATACTTTCAAAGCAATAGCAAACACCTTTGGGGAGGTGATTGATATTGAGTTTGATACAAATAAGACACACATTGTAGATTATGTGAGAGTCAAGATTAACTTCAATATTGATCATCCTGCAAGAAAAAATAGAGAGGTGATATTACCCGGTGGAAGAACTTTAAAAGCCAAAATTGAGTTTGAAAGAGTTCAGAACAAATGTAGGAAATGCTTGAGTCTGTGTCATGAATACAACAAGTGCACATGCGTTCAAAAAGATATAGAACAACAATGTTCATATACCTCCAACTCAAGATAAAATAAGATTAAAGAGGGGGAGAATCAACAACAACCACCTTATGAAGAAAGGGAAAACTTAGAGGGACAACTCACACGGTTGTTGAATAAACTAGCTCAAGAGAAAAGTAGCATCAGGAACCAAATAAAGAACTCCAACTTAGTCAGAATAAACTCTTTCATCTCGAAGGCCCAAGGAATAGTTGACCTACCAAAAAAGTGATTCAGTAACATAAGGGAACGAAACAAAAAATGGCTCTGGAAATTGTACAAAGGAATAAATATTGGAACGGGGAGAGCAGGTTGAATCAGTTGAATAAGGGGCTACTCAGAAAGAAGCTAAAACATTTCAGAGAACATATATCTGATAGAACTTCCTCTGGAGGAGAATGCTCTAATGGTTTGGTGGTTCGCCTTAAACCATCCATTCACAAATGAGTATCATAGCTTGGAACTGTCAGGGGCTGGGGAACAAACTGAAAGTTCAACGCCTTAAAGAAATAAGGAACTCCTTATTTATGGACATCTTGTTCCTCTCCCAAACAAAAAATTCAAATAATCTAATAGAAAAGATACATGGATGGTTGGGATATGATCATTACCACACGGTAGAACGTGAAGGTTTGATCGGAGGGCTGGCTATCTATTGGAAGCAACATACTTTGCTACCGGTGCTGTTTGCAAACAAGAACATAATTGAAACAAAGGTCTCTTTCGGTAATGAATCAATCTTTATTACCTTTGTCTATGGAAATTCGGTGCAAGCAACAAGGAAGGAAGTCTGGGATCAAATTGAGTGGTTAGGTAATGGATGAGATGAGGCTTGGTTGCTCACAAGAGATTTCAATGACATACTAAGCAATACAGAGAAAGTAGGAGGCTCAAGAGAACCTAGAACCTTCTTATCTTTCCCTAGGATGATTGACAATTGTAACTTAATGGAAATACCTACATTAGGTTATCCCTTCTCCTAGTATGGGAATAGAGGTGGATCTTGGGTACAATGTAGATTGGACAGAAGCCTTGGTAATGAAGAATGCTTTCAGATATTTCTGAGAATGAACATTGCATTGTTGGATTGCAAAGGTTCTGACCATAAACCACTGATCACATCTTTAGTAGCTGAACACCACCAGTTTGCAAGGAGGTTCACCTTTGATACAAGATGGATCCACAAGCCAGAATTTAATGAAATAGTAAAAGCTGGATGGGAGGATGCACAAGAAAATGTGGCCTCACTAATGGACTGCATTGCAAAACTCAGAAAAAGAACCTCAGTCTGGAAACAAAAAGGTTTTCAAAACTCTAGAAAAAATACAGACATAACAGCAAAGGAACTAGATGAAGAGATCAAAAAACCTCTGGCTAGCCTTCAAATGATTAAAGAACTAAAAAATAAGCTTACGGAAGCTATTTATGAAGAGGAATTGTATTGGAAGCAAAAATCAGCAGATAAGTGGCTGAAAGAAGGTGATAGAAACACCAACTTTTTTCATAACAGTGTCAAAACTCGAAGAACAAGGAACATAATCCTAGCTTTAAGGACGAGAATGGAGATATTAATTTTCAAGAAGGTTCCAAAGGAAACATTGCAGCAAATTTTTTCAGAAACCTCTTCCAAACGTCTCAACCAAGCAACCCAGACCATTTTCTACTGGGAATGGACTGCAAGGTTACACAAAAGATGAATGAAGTCTTACTACAAAAGGTGACGAGACAAGAAATCAGAGATGCTGTCTTTAGTATAAGAGGAGAATCAGCTCCAGAAACAAATGGAATGACCTCCTTTTTCTTTTAGAAATATTGGAATCTCCTAGCTGAGACAGTCACTACGGAGGTCAAAGAAGTCTTTAAATCAAGGCAACTGCCAAAAGTGTGGAATTACACACACATCATTTTAATACCAAAGACAACGAATCCCATAAATATGGCAGATTTCAGGCCAATCAATCCTTTACAAACTCATGGCAAAGATTATTACTAAAAGACTGCAGCCGTACCTGGATAAGATCATTTCAGATTCCTAGTCAGCTTTCACAAAAGGTAGACTGATTTTAGACAACATCATACTCGTCCATGAGATCCTACATCAGCTAAAACCCAAAGATTCAACTCATGGTAAATTCATGGCTATCAAAACAGACATGTCAAAAGCATATGATAGATTGGAATGGGGCTTCATTGAGAGTATATTACAACACTTGGGTTTCCACAGAGATTGGATCCAATTAGTAATAAGATGTATTACTACGATCACCTACTCAGTGATAATCAATGGGGTGGTACACGGGCTAATCACCCCACAACAAGGAATAAGACGAGGAGACCCTATGTCTCCATATATATTCATAATGTGCACAGAAGACCTTATAAATGGCTTGAACAAAGCCAAGGCGCCATACCGGTTATCCAGCATTCAATTCAACAATACAGACCCCCATATTCAACAACTATTGTATGCAGATGACAGCCTCTTTATCTGCAGAGCAATCAAACAGGAAGTTGAAGCCTTCAGAGAATGTATGGAAAAGTACAAAAAAACTTCTGCTTAGAGAATCAACTACTCTAAATCTTCAATCTTTTTTGGAAAAGGAGTTAACATGGACTGCAAAGATGAGATTCAGGAAACACTTGGAATCAACAACACTAATAGAATGTAGAAATATTTGAAGTTACTTGACGGTCTATGTCAAAAGAAAACCAAGATGCTAAATTTCATTACTGAAAAGTTAAAAAATCGAACTACCAATTAGTTGGCCAAACATTTATCCATGGGAGGAAAAGAAATTCTGATAAAGGTAGTAGCACAAGCCTTACCGATGTATGCTATGAGTTGTTTCAAACTTACCAAAGAGCAATATAGGAAAATCACAAGTGCGATGAGACATTTCTGGTGGAGCAACAACCCTAAAAGGAAATAGATATCGTGGGTGGCTTGGAATAAAATGTGTCAAATAAAGAGTAAAGGAGGCATGGGGTTCAAGGACTTAGAACAATTCCACCTGGCACTGCTGGAAAGCAAGCTTGGCGTATCCTTAAAAAACCCAAACTCTCTGATTCATAAGACTCTGAAGGCAAAATATTTTCCTTGCACAAGCTTTCTAGAGTGTGAAACGGGAAGAAATACCTTATACAGATAGAGAAGTATTCTGCAAGGAAAGGAGATGATTAAAAAAGGATTAATCAAAAGTAATGGCAATGGACAGAAAACGTATGTATGGACATCTAACTGGATCTTTCATCATCAGCCTAGACCCCCAATAAGCAAAAACATATGTGTAAACATCTGCCTTAAAGTATCCGAACTCATATCAGAAGATAGATGGAAAATGGACAAGCTGAAGGAGCTTTTTCACCCACGAGCTGTAGACAGAATTGTAAGCTACCCCCAGACCCCGCTATGGAAGACTCATGGTATTGTAGTTACATAGCTTTAGGAGAATATTCAGTGAAAAGCGGTAGTTGGCTACTCAGCAGTCACACATTGTGCCAGCCTGCAACCTCTAGGCCTGAATTTGTAAACAATAGACTTTAAAGTTGATTTGGAAATTAATTGTTCCTACAAAGATTAAAATATCTTTATGGAGAGCCTTATCTAGAGGACTTGCAGTCAATGCTAATCTATATGACAGGAAAATTCAACCTGAAGATGTGTGCAGCATCTGTGGCAATGCAAGGGAGAGGATAGTAAATACATTATTCCACTGCTACCCAGCTCGAATGATGTGGGCACTATCCAACATTCATGCACCTGAACAAGGTTTCTCCACAACATCTCTGGCTATAAACTTGATATGGCTGTTGCAGTTACGAAACAATAGAAGAATTCCAAAAGATCTAGCTCAGATGCACCCATGGCTCCTTTGGAATATATGGAAAAACAGAAACAGCACGGTAATGCAACAACAACATAGGGATCTTCAACAACTATTACTGGATGTAATTAGTGATATGAGAGCCTAGAATAAAATCAAGACAAGGGAAATTACCTTCAGGAAGGATGAGGAAAATTATATTCTGACTGGGAAAGAGGAATGCATCGCGTGAGGTTATCTGTAGGTACCTACTAGAACCAAAAAAAGAATGTTCATGGAGGAGCATGGATTTTGAGTGACAAAAATAGTAACAAGGAAATGCATAACCGGTTCTCACTGACAAGCGTGGCATCAAGGATCGAATTAACCTTCAAAGGTTTAAAATGGTCACTCAAGGCAATGATTAACCTTAAAATTAAACCTTAAGTGATTCTAACTAATGACAAGTTTTCTTACCAAGCTCTAAACTACCCGGCTAGCTGGCCAAAGTTCAGAAGTTGGATTACCAATTTGCTCAACCTCAAGAAGCAGTGCGGAGAACCAAATCTTATAAAAACCAATAGTGGTGACATCTCAAATAGTGAATGCATTGCCAAAAGTGTGGTAAGAGAAGATAGAAGGAACGACTATATTGCAGTTGAATTGCTATCTTGGATTCAGAATAAGAGTATCTTGGAATCAAACCACTATGTCTTCAATACAACGGAAGAGCAATCAGGAGCTTCAGGAGGAAGGTAAGGTGGGCCAAATATTAAGGAACGGATCGTGAAAAAAGGTCCAAAGAAGGGAGTAGCCCACATTGACCAAACTACTCATGGCTGGTACCAAAAAAGCTGAAGAATATAGGCAGATCGTGCCGGCGTTTCAGTTCCAATCATTTTGTCCTTTTCAATTTGGAGTTTCCACCTAGAGTTTCTGCCATGAACTAAAACTGAAGAAATAATCATTACTTACTTTTCTTCTTCCAAAGTAGACTCCATGCAGAAGATCCCGATTCCCAAGACTGTCAGCTTGTTTCCAAGGAGATACAAAATCTACTTGCTGAGAGTTATTCTAGTTTTTTAGGGACATGTGGACCGCCTCTTCAAGAGTAGCCAATGACGGTCTAGATGTTTTGTTCTGCATAAATAAATCTTGAATGTTGTGCATAATAATGGCTTTGTAGCCACCCACGCCAAAACCTCTACTCTAAATCTACACCTATTCACTAGATTATAATACCCTAAGGCATGCTATGGAGAAGTGAAAACGGCATCAACTGGAGATCCAGCACTATAAAGCAACCCTCCTAGAAACTTTCTGATTATCAACAACTATTCAACAACATGTTTAACTCCTTCAAGCAAGCGATTGCAAACATCCAAATGGGACGAAAAGATCCAAAAAATTTCCTTCCAAGCAGAGTTTATGCAACAACCATGGTGAAAAACCGGAAAAGAATAGTGGTGAAACCACTAAATAGGTGGGAACAAAATACTCAAGAGATGGTGGAAGATCTCCCCAAGCATTGGAATTTACAAAAATCGGTCAAAGGTAGGCTCATCGATAAAAACCATGCACAATTCTTCTTTGAATCCAAAGCTGATCGCTGCTGTGTTCTGAAGATGTAACCTTTGCTTTACAATGGATGGCTGGTGGCACTCGCAATGTGGGAAGACCATCTTCTCGCCCAGTTTCATCAAAGCGGTTGACTTGTGGGTCCAAGTCATTAACATGCTGATGCAATATGCATCAAAAGAAGCGATTGGTATAGTCGAAAACTCTCTTGGTGGTGTCCAGAAAATTGATGTGCAAAAAAGTTCAATCACAAGCCCATTTACTTTAAGGGCAAATGTGAGGTTCATGTATGAGAACAGGTTGAAATTATACAAGATTGTCCATTGCGAAAGTTGTGACATGTTTCCAGGTGGAATTCGTGTACAAACTTATCTCGCATTTATGCTTCAATTGCTAGAAACTCACTCATAACACATTTTATTGCACCTACATTCTTAAACCCTCAGATTATCTCCAGAATCCACTACAGGTGGAAACATATACTAACACTAGCTCAGAAAGTGATTCGTCATCAACAAGTCTATCTTTGATAGGCAGCCTCCATCCCTGATGCCTACAACTTCAATGACGCCTCTCGAACTTGCACCTACTGAAACGGGTCCAATCACAGTAGATGATGTCATCATGGAGAACAACGACAATTAAATTTTGGATGTCAACGCTTTTCCGGAGAATCAAGAAGGTGAGGAGATTCACATAAACAACCAAGATGGTGCTGGACCATCTGTAGGAGCTAATAAAAGGAAACGTGAGATGGATACGGACGAGGTCATGGCTGCTTTCAAAGTTAAGAAGAGCTACGCTCCATCTTCATTGATTCTACCCTGTTTTCCTCTGCATATGTTTTGCTTTCTTCTTCTTATTTTGTTTATTGCCTGATCGGGCTTTTGAATTGGGTCGAAACTTGGTTTACTTTTCGGTTGTTCTTATTTTGTTGGCGTTTCGGCCTTTATTTTAAGGCTGTGGACTGGGCTAGGCCCATATTTTCCATTAATATAATTTCGGATTTTGAGTTAAAAAAACACTAGGAATTCTGGATAATTTCCTATTGTGTCTTGAGTTAGCAGCTGATAATTTAAAACATAAATCACTTTTATCAAATGAATTTGAACCTAGACATGGGCATTCCCATAAAGATTAGGTTAGGGTTAAGTCTTTTCGGATTTTAGGTTTTTGGTTCTAATGATTTAAAACCTATTTGAATATTTTTATATTTTATGCTGGGTTCGGTTCATATAAAAATTAGAATTGGATGCGAATATTTTTATATAAATTTATATAAAAAATTTAAAATTAATAAAGATTTAATATAAATAAATTTAAAAAAAAATTAACAAAAATATATTAGTCATTTGGTTTCAATTCAAGTTCGGATTCAGTAACAAATTCATAATTTATTTTTTAGAGAAAGCCATTAAACTAAAAAGCAGTTTTAAAACGAAAGCCAATTTTTTTCCTTTCTAATATAGTGTTCCCAATCTTACATATATATAATTTTATAATATTTTAAAATAATTTTTGGTTCTCACAAAAACTAAACTTTTGACGCATGTTTATCTAGAGCTCATATACTTATAAAGTAAAATTATACACTGTAATCATCTCGAATCTCATCTATAATTTTTTCTCGTTTTAATATTTTATTTTATTTAAGATGATATCTAAGTTTATATGAAAACTATGAACATAATAAGTAAACAAAATTTTAATTATTTTTTTTTCTGTTTTTATTGTAATAAAAATTTATTTATCATATATGTTCATAAATTTAAATATACATCTTGTAGAAATTTAAAAATATATATCATAATTTGATATTATAAGTATTTTATGTGTATATAAAGAAAATATATATACAGAAACATATATTTTATTTGCGTAACATGATTTTTTTCTATTGTATGGTTGTTTATAATTTATGTTGTATTACTATTTATATTTGCAAACTATATCTGTATTTCTATATAAAATGAGCATATCCTAACTACATATTTTTTTTATATTTTGTGTGTTTGTTTTCAAAAATTTGAAAAATAACATATGTAGAAACAAATTTAGTTTTTAAATATATATATTTTGCTGAAATGATAATTTAATTTATTTTATAAAAATAAGATAAAACATAATATGAGAGAAAATAATTGTTAAAATAATTAATATTAATTATTATTATGATATCAAATCTTCAATATAATGAAATAAGATCCTAATCATTAGAACTTATGGGAGTGTACTGGACTTGGAATTTGAAAAAATTATGAATGGTTTAGATTTTATGATTTATGAAAAAATATTTCAAAAGTTTACCCAAAACCATAAGATTTAGATTTTAATATTAAAAAATCTCTAAAATACATTAAAATCCTTTAGTTATTAATGATTTTACTTTTAATAAAATTCTTTTGAGGAATTTTGAGAAATATCATTTTTAGTGTACTTCTTTGCAAAAATGCCGTTAGAAAATTTTATTTTCACAAATGGCTCTTATTAATATAAATGAAGAAAATACCCTCAAAAAACAATTTATAATTCTTTTTGTAAAAAAATTTTCCTGCGGAAAAAAATAATTTCCCACCAAAATTTTTATAAATACCTTATAGTTTTTTATAAACGTCTTATAAATTTTAATAAACGCCTTATAAATTTTTATAAATTACTTTATAAAATTTTTATAAACACCTTGTAAATTTTATAAACTCTATAATAAAGCCTTATAAATTTTTATTAACACCTTATAAATTTTATATAAACACCTTATAAATTTATAAGCTCTCTTATAAAACCTTATAAATTTTTATGAACACCTTATACATTTTAATAAAGACTTTATAAATTTTTATAAACACCTTATAAACTTTTATAAGTACCTTATACATCTTTTATAAACACCATATAAATTTTATAAGGTATTTTATAAAGCCTTATAAATTTTATAACCTCTATCATAAAGCCTTATAAATTTTATAAAGTCTCTTATAATGCCTTATAAATTTAATAAGCTCTCTTATAAAGCCTTATAAATTTTATAAGCTCTATTATAAGAAATTTTATAAACTCTCTTATAAAACTTTTTGGCGGGAAAACTTTTTCGTAAATAGGAAAAAGAATTTGGCAGAAAAATTATTTTTTTGTCGAGAAAAAGGTTTTTTGGTGGGAAAAAAAAATTTTTGGCTGAAAATTTTTTTTTGGTAAGAGAAAAGCTTATAAAAATATAAAAAATAATAATAATTTAAAAGTATTTTAATCATTTTTCCATAATAAAAAACATTTTCTGAAAATATCCAAAAAATGAGGACAATAATAAAAATATCCTCCTTCGAAAGTATTTTTGCAATTTCTCCAATTCTTTTTGGTTCTTCTAATATAAAAATTACAAACTCTGTTAATGTTATAGTCTTTAAGTTGACCATCTTTAATAGTATTAGATTCAATAAGATTTTTCTTATTAAAAAATTCAAGAACCACGCCATATAACACCAGTACTAGAGACCATAAACTTAATAGAAAACATAAACAAGACTGAATGACAAAAAAATTCCATAAAGTAATGAAAAGATTTTCTGTTCATCAACAGAAGATTTTATTCCTTTGACTGGAGAACAAAGCACCCATATGGGCCACTTCTCATTTAGATGAGGACGGGGGGATTTGGGGTCGCATAAGCAAGCAATTCTTGGTCATGCTCGAACATGGCCATGTCTTGTTCAGGTAAGCCTATCCATGCTTCTACGTTTTCCTCATCCTTTGCATCCATCAACAACACATACAACTGAGTATCAGGGACACTTGTAGCCGCACATCCAATCCAAACCGGACAACCCATTCCAAAGTCAACCTCATAAAAACCTTTATTACACCAACTAGTCACTCCATATAACTGTGTCTCTGGTTTTAACTCCGACATGAACTCTGCAGTCTTTGTCATTAAGTTTTGAGTAAGTGTGGCTGTAGTATTACTCCCTTTGATCATCTCATTGACATCTTCTTTGGCCTTCCTAAACTCATTCACAATCTGATTGATTTCCATATCGCTCGCTGGTTCTTTCTTGAGGAAGAAGAAAGTTAGTAGGCTCCCAATAGCGTTGTGTGAAGAAGGAACCCTGAGCCGCAAATCCATGGCTTGATTGATCAATGATGATTTTGGTGAAGCCTTTGTGGCACATCTCCATATCAATGCTGTGATGACTTCCACACGTGAAGGGACAGCTACAGTTTCACTAGCGGCCTTGCGCTTAAGTTCTGCGATCTTAGATGCTTCGAAGACGAACCTCTTAGTCACACACTTTTCATTAAATTCATCGAGTTTTGGAACCTGAAAAGAGATGTGAGGAGGAGGATAGATAGTGGTCGATGCAAATGGAGGAGGATTAACCATATGAGCACTAGACTTCCCTTTTGTTGTAGCAGCCCAGTCCGTGACAAAAGTGAACATTGAAGCCGCGTCACAGATCAAGTGAGAGACACAGACCGCGATTGCTACACCTGATCCAGACCCAAAGAAACTTACCTTGACAGTTAACAATGGCCAGGCTGTGGGAGATTCTCCTGGAGCTGTTGTTGGAAAGAGTTTCTGTAGAGAGTCAACGTTTAGGGCTTTGAGGAAGTCAGAAAGCAGAAGATCAGTGCGTGCCTCTGTGAAGACGGCTCCTTCGTCTGTGCAGATGATGGAAGCATCTTTGATTCGTCCAGCAAGAGGATAGAAGCGTGAAAGTGTTTGGGAAAGAGAGGCTTTCAGCTTCTGAGAGATGATCTCTGAGTTAAGATCATTGGTATTGTAGAAAAAGACCGCAGAGACGTAAGTTGGTGGACATGAGATGTCGACAAGGGAGAGTTGAATGTGGTCATCATGAGGTTTGGTTGGATCTGAAGCAGGCTTGATCACTTCTCTTGTGACTTGTTCTATCTTGAACTCCATTTTTGTGATGTCTATGAGAATTCAACAGCCAAGACTATGTGGGAGGAGAAAGTTACTTTGATATATATATATATATATATATATCTTATAGATTTTATTACATATTTAATTCATTTTAGATCCTTACAGTTGAGTTTTTCTATTTTTATTATTTATCCCATATTATTTTTAATATTCCTTTGGTGAATTTAAAATTAAACATTTACTCTTAATGACATGTTGTTTTCTACTTTTGTAGATTACTGTAATATGTGAAAAAAATATGATTGGATGTATTTTAAGCTGTATGCAAAAATTAACTATTAGGTGATTAATATACATTTAATCATCATTGGAATGTTTATATTAATTGTAAAAAAAAAGATATTTTTCTTAATTTGCTAAGAGGAAATTTTTAATTTTCTTGGGTTGAAAATTCTGTCATAATTATGTGAAAACATTTAATGAGTATGGAATCTACAGAAAGATTTTTTAACAAATATCAAATTTTTATTTAAGAAAATCAAATATTAGGAAGTTAACTTTGCTTAAGTCTAGTTGAAGTAATGCTTGTGACCGAAAATATGAACGTTAGTTCAAAACTAATCCGACCGAACATGACTTGAAAATTAACAACGGTTTGGTTTTTTCAGTTATTGTTTTTTTTATATTAGATTCAGACATGACTGAGATTTAGGGTTTTAGTTGTTAGAAAACTTAAAGTGATTTGAATTAAGGAGATTATCAATAAGTAGTGATAGTGTATACAAAGGAAGATGAATATCGGCTATTGCTTGCTTTTGTACTGAGAATCATTTGTTTCCAAGTATCTGTTTGATCTCAAACTTTCGTTAGACTTATGTTTGTTCTTATGTTTAAATTTGAATGGTTTGTTTTTAAATTAAGGTTTTATGAAACTTTATTCTTCAAACTTTGATAAACAGGATATGAATTGATAGTAACAGGTTATTTTAAGTGCATTCCATTTTTTTATTTTATATTAATAAAATTTAATTTGTTTCTTTTAGTTTGGAAGAAATCAACATTTTCGTATCTAATAACTAGTTTTTTTGCATCTTGAATCGAAGTTCTTCATACCCTGAGGTTGATATTTCTCTATTCTCTTTTAGCTTTAAAATTATATTTAGTTCTATAATTTTACAAAGAGAAAATCTATTGTTTTGTTTTAAAATAATTTTATAAAAAACACGTTTTGCAAAACTTTCATCAAAGAAATTTAAAAAATGCAATTTTGAGTTTTGACATGCCTCTTTTCAAAAAATGTTTCCTCATACCTAATTCTCTCTCCCAATTTTCAAAAAAAAAGTAGGTTTTGAAAATAGATATGTCAAAAAAAGGTATTTTTGAAATTCCTCAACTTCATTTTGGTTTTTTCATTACTTTGTATATATCATATTTTCAAAACAAATTTTTACATTTATTTTCTATAACTTTACAAAAAAATTCATTTATATATTTTTTTGGATTTTAAGGAAATGTAAGTGTTAAATTGAAAATGATGAAAACAAACCGAACGTATAGCATCTTGTGTAATTCTTAGAGCATCTGCCGTGGGAGTTTCTCCCACAGGTTCTCACTGATAAAATAATGAAAATAACTAAAAAAGAGAAGAGAGAGGTGAGAAACGTTTCTCCTTTGAGAACCCCTTAGAAACTCACATGTGCCACATGATTTATTATGAGTGGTTATTCTTTTAAAAAATAAAATAAATATTAATTATTAAATTAGATAGATTAAATTTTTTTTTTTAAGAAACCCAAATAGTTTCTCACCACTGCAGATGGTCTTACATCGTTAGAGGTGTTATAAGTACAAATTGTTTTCACGTCATATAAATTTAGCACTTCGTTTCTAATTGTTTTTATTATATTTTAGGTTTTGAACTATTTAATAGATAAGAAATTTTGTAAGTTTTGCAAAACTTTATTGTGGTATTTTAAAATCGTATGTTCTAATTACTTTGTATATATCATAGTTTCAAAACCAATTTTTACATTTATTTTCTATAACTTTACAAAAGTTTATATTATATATACTTTTTGGAATATAAAGAAACGTAAGTGTTAAATTGGAAATGATGAAAACAAACCGAACATATAGCATTTTGTCTAATTCTTAGATCTTTATAGGTGTTATAGGTACAAAATGTTTTCACGTTGTATAAATTTAGGAATTCGTTTATAATTGTTTTTATTATATTTAGGTTTAAACGTATTTTGTAGATAACAACTTTTGTAAGTTTTGCAGAACTTCATTTTGGTATTTTATATCGTACGTTCTAATTACTTTGTATATCTTGTACCAAATCAGAATTCAGTATCCATATTGATGCCATAATCAGAAGCTTCTCCATCGTGCTCGTCAAATCCACCAGACACTAGTAACACTCAAAAAGATCTGTCACAAGCAGCAGTTCCAACTAACACACACCCAGTGACAACCCGTGGAAAGAACAACATCAAAAATCGAGTTCAAAACTAAGCTTAGTCGCTACTCTTCGTGCGGCAATGGAGCTCCGTAATTATCGGCAAGCGCTCAAAGATCCACGGTGGAACAAGACTATAACCAGTGAGTATGATGCCATTATGCGGAATAAAACCTACAATCTGGTTGCCCCGAGTCCGGGACAGAATGTAATTCCAACAAAATGGGTTTATGCACTGAAGTATGCTCCAAATGGAGAAATCGACAGACATAAAGCATGGTTAGTGGCTCATGGTTTTACTCAACAATGCGATCAAGATTATGCTGAGACTTTTAGCCATGTTGTTAAGGCAATAACAATTCGTACTGTGTTGCAAATTGCTGTGAGTTGGAACTGGAATATACAATAATTGGATGTCAATAACGCCTTTTACATGGCACTTTGATATATGAGGTTTTCGTTAAGCAACCACCAGGTTTTGAGGACAACGATCATTCTAGTCATGTTTGTCGCCTGAATAAGGTTCTCTAAGGTTTAAAGCAAGCTCCTCGGACATGGTATGAAAATCTCAAGTCATTTCTGATACAGACTGGGTTTGAGAATTCTGTTGTGGACACATCCGTCGAAATCTATCATTGTGAGGACCAGCTAGCTTACATTTTCGTATACGTTAATGACATAGTTATCACTGGCAGCCATCAGAATCTCATTGCTCATATTATCAAATTACTGTCAATACGTTACACTTAACGCAACACAAGTATATCTTGAACCTGCTGGAGAAGACACACATGCTCGAGTCCAAGCCAATCTCCACTGCCATGGCCCCATATCCACGTCTCAGTTTCAACTCAGGTACAAGACTTGACACTGCAAACGAGTATCGTCAAGTAGTTGGAAGTCTTCAGTACTTGTCACTTACACGCCCATACATTTCTTATGCTGTGAACAAATTATCATTGTATATGCACGCTCCAACAGATTTGCATTGGTAAGTCGTAAAACGAGTACTAAGGTATCAAGCAGGCACAATTACTCACGGTTTATTTCTCAATGCTAACTTGCCATTGTCCCTACACGCATATTCGGATATAGACTGAACTGGAAATACTGACGATTTTGTCTCTACCAATGCTTATATTATGAATCTCAGTAATACTCCTATCTCATGTTCTTCGAAGAAGTAAGATGGGGTTGTTCGGTCCTCAACAGAAGCTGAGTATAGGTCTGTTGCACACACAACATCCAAACTCAGATGGATAGTGTTGGAGCACATGGAGACTTGACACCTTGCTCACGGAACTCAATGTCTCATTAAACAACAAACCGGTAATCTACTCCGCAGTAGGGAGCAACATACTTGTATGCTTACCCTATTTTTCACTCCCGAATGAAGCACATTCCACTAGATCATTTTGTGAGAGATAATATAAGGTTTGGTGCACTTCCGGTTGCTCATATTTCAAAAAAAATCAACTTGCAGATGCACTCACCAAGCCTTTGTCGAAGTCCTGTTTTCAAAATATTACATCCCAGATTGGAGGTAGACATCTACCTCCATCTTAAGGGGACATATAAGAGAATAAGGAAATGATTAATTTGTAATTCATTGTGTATACAGCAGGGTTTGTGTATCCTATATATATTATACAGACATCTAATAATAAGGTTAGCCATCTTCTCGTACATCTTCTTTGAGCCATAAAATCGGTACTAAATTTGCCTGCTGATCAACAAGAAGTGTTGGAGTACATGGAGGATCTGTATGTAGCCAAGGATCAGTACGGATATTAGTTAGATTTTGTTTTTCTGTGTAATTGAGCTTTTTGTTTTGCATCAGTTTAATATAGATTAAAATCAAAATTAGCTTGGTTTATTAAAATTGATGTTTTGAAATCTGGACTGGTCAGTCAAACTGGTTATCTTGAAATTCGATTGCTTTTGCAGATAAAAATTGCTATATAAGCTTTGTTATAAATATTTTAGGATTTATATTATACCAATCATATAAAGATTTGTTATATAAGCTGTCAAAAACATCTGGTCTAATGCTGCTCCAACTTCTTCATGCAAACGGTTTTTGGAATATGTCTAAAGAAAGAGAAGAAGAGAACGGTTCTTTGTGAGCTGTTGTTGTCCCCAGAATCAAGGGCTCTCCAGATTTTACTCTTAACTCAAACCATATCTCGCTTCTTTCTACTTTCCCTTCTCTCTCTTCTCAATCTTTCTTTTCCTTATTTTCCCCCGCTTTTTCCGTTTTCCTCCTGCAAACCATTCTCTTTCTCTCTCACTAAGAAACAACAAAAATCCTAACATCTTTAGCCTCTCGAATCATAAAACTCTTCTGTGTTTGTGTGTTTTGTTGTTCTTTTGGGGGGTTTAGAAGAAACCCTTTTGATTTCTGCCTTCAAAGAACCTATAGCATTCTCTTATATCTTCATTGGGTTATATAAACCTGAAGATTCCTGGGTTTGATGCTTAGGAATCAATCAGGGTAAAGAATTGGTTTTGTATAAGACCATGTGTTGAATCATTATAGAGTAAAGGAGATTGTGAACAAGGCAGACTATTATGGGCTGCATTTGCTCAAAAGGAGCAGCAGAAGATCAAGAAGACATTACTTATCATCGTGAGAAAGCAAATGGGTATTGGAACAAATCTTCTTCAGTTCAATTGATTGCTCCTCTGTCTTCAAATAAAGACGATTTCTCGAATAAAGCTGTGGATGGAAGCTCAGGTGGTGGAAGAAGAGCCAGTGGTTTGATTGTTCCTATAGATGATAGTAATGATGGTAAGACAATGATTGTTGAGAGGCCTCCACGGTCTCACCGAGGGTCTCATCGAGGAAGAAGAGTTTCAGATAATGGCAAAGGAGGAGGATTGATTATTCCTAGTGTTCCACGTAGCGCAGAAGCAGAGCTTATTGCAGCTGGTTGGCCTTATTGGTTAACCTCTGTTGCTGGTGAAGCTATTAAAGGTTGGGTTCCACGCCGTTCAGATTCCTTTCAGAAGCTTGACAAAGTTAGTCTCTTTCAATCTCATTGGTTTAGAATCATACATTGGATTTGATTTCAGTGGTACTATTGATATGAGCTTTGTGTTTACAGATTGGCCAAGGGACTTACAGCATTGTGTATAAAGCTAGGGATCTTGAGACAGGCAAAATAGTGGCGATGAAGAAAGTGAGGTTTGCTAATATGGATCCAGATAGTGTGAGGTTCATGGCTAGAGAAATCAACATTTTACGAAAACTCGACCATCCAAATGTTATGAAGCTTCAGTGTCTTGTCACTTCAAAGCTATCAGGTAGCTTACACCTTGTGTTTGAGTACATGGAGCATGATCTTTCAGGTTTGGCTCTTAGGCCCGGTGTCAAATTCACTGAGGCACAGGTACTTTCGAAAGCTTTTTTTCGTCAAACCACTTTGATGTGTTCCCTGGCCAATCAATCAATTCACTTGCTGCTTTGTGTGTTCAGATAAAGTGTTTTATGAAACAACTGCTTTGTGGACTTGAGCATTGTCATAGCCATGGAATCCTTCACCGTGACATAAAGGGTTCAAATCTTTTGATAAACAATGATGGAGTTCTCAAGATTGGAGATTTTGGTCTGGCGAAACCAAGTCGAGATCAACCACTGACTAGCCGTGTAGTCACCTTGTGGTATAGAGCCCCTGAGCTTCTCCTGGGATCTACAAACTATGGACCTGCCATTGATCTATGGAGCGTTGGTTGCATTCTAGCGGAACTCTTTGTAGGTAAACCAATCATGCCGGGAAGAACAGAGGTAAGTGTTGGATTCACATAATTTGAATTATAATCGACATTGCCTCAGCCTATTGATGTTATTGATTTTAATTCATTCATTTTCTTTAAGGTGGAACAAATGCACAAGATCTTTAAGCTATGTGGTTCACCATCTGAAGAGTTCTGGGAAACGACAAAGTTCCCACAGGCAACAAGTTACAAACCTCAACATCCTTATAAGAGAGTCCTTCTAGACACGTTTAAGAATTTGCCATCTTCTTCTCTAGCTCTTCTTGACAAGCTTCTATCAGTGGAACCAGAGAAAAGATGCTCAGCTTCTGAGACTTTAACGAGTGAGGTAGTCACAGCTCTTTTTTGCTTTTTTTAACATTCTTGATCTGCCTCCAGAAGATTACTGATATATGGTTATTCTCATTCATCGCTCTATAGTTTTTTACAACGGAGCCACTCCCTTGTCACATATCAAGTTTACCCAAGTATCCGCCAAGCAAGGAACTCGATGCAAAGGTTCGAAATGAAGAGGCAAAAAGGTGAGTATGCAAAGAGAGACGCCTATTCATCCATGAATGATGCAAGCGAGATTCCTAACCAAACTTTTCATTTTGAAAATTTCAGGAAAAAGGCTGAAGCTATGAAGTGGAGTGAACACGAATCTGTGAGAAGAGGTTTAAGAGACTCCAAGGCAACACCAGAGTTCATTGCTTCAGGGTATTCAAATGTCTCAATCAACACACCAGCGTTCAAGAAAGAGAGTGGAAGATATGACAGAGTAAATCGCTTTTCCGATAACAATATAGTGATTCATCCAAGCTCTAGGAGCAATGTAGGAGCTAGACGGTCCAGTAATGATCCCAGTACAATGGGAGATTACTTAGCTAGCTCTTCACAAAAGGAAAATGTAGCTTCAAGAGGAACCACAACGGTAACTTGTTGATTCAACAACTCATAAACTCTTTTCTCCCTTTACATAATGGACTGTGACAAGTTACTTGATATGTGGTTTCAGACATACATGCGTAAGAAGAACAGGATGCACTATTCAGGTCCGTTGATGCCTCCTGGTAGTAATATTGAAGACATGATGAAAAAGCACGAGAGACGGATCCAAGAAGCTGTACGGAAGTCCCGCCTTGACAAATCTGCAACAAAGAAGAACAAAGACATCTCAATCAACGCATGTGCTTAAACGATTTCAGAACTTTAAGCTGGAGATTGCCGACTAAGATCTGTTATTATTCGGTCTTTGCACATGGCAACCTGTGTTTCATGCTCTACTCTCTCTCAGATATTTCTTTTGGCTAGGGGAAGCAAAAAAATGTATATTTAGAACTACTGGTTCTTGTAGTGCAAGTCAATTTATAGATGGATGTTTTTTAGTTATACATCATAGGAGTTTTCAGAAAGCAGATCTTTATAAATAGCATAGAAGTGCATTATTCTCAAATACAAGCCAGCGAAGTAAGCTATACATTTGGCTTAATAGAGAAAATATATATAATTTATAAAAAGCCTCAGCGCTCTCTTAGAAACTAGCATCAACTTAAAGCATAATGTTCACAAATCCAGCTTAGGTTTCCGGCTAAGCTCTGTGTATTGACCGCCCATCAACTGCAAAACCTCTTCCCACAAGTTTTCTGATGAAGCTCCACATATTAAATCTGAGCTGCATGCAGCAACGTGCCAGTAATCTAATTCGATCTCTTCTCTCAGCTGATCAAGCTGCCAACCGGCGTAACCAACAAAGAATCTAAAGTCCTGTGGCTTAAGAATTCCCTTCTTTACAAGTACTGCAGCTTCATCCAAACTGTTTCGAGTACCAAAATTAAGACCGGGCATGACTTCTTCAAACCCAGGTATCTTGGTTTTATCTCCAGTTTTTAACAGGAACATGCTTGCTTCAAGAGGCCCACCAAAGTACAAGGAACATTCTGAAAACGTGGTAGCGAGCTCGGTTTTAGTTGATTTCATGTGCTTAATATTTTTGTGAAGGGGACGGTTGATGACAACTCCAAATGGACCTTCTTGTGGATGTTTGGTTCCAGCTCTAAGAAGAAGAACAACTGTTCTTGCAAATGTTCTGTAACCATCTAATTTCTCTGTAGCAACTAGAACGCAGCCAGTCTCAGGAAACGGAAGTGGGTGTGCCCATTTCACGCCAATAGATTCGGATTCATGAGATATTCCTGCCGGTTTATGACCCTCAGCTTCTGCCTTTTCTTCCTGTGCAATCATTTAAAGGCGTAAACCCTATTGACTTGTATATAGTATCCCAAGAATGTGAAAGATTCCAAACTTTATCTAGATAATCAACAACTATCACAAACATAAAGCTTGAGGAGAAGCAGATTACCTGCTCCTTCATAAACAAGTTTGCTCTGAATTCTCTCCAATCCATATTCAGACCCAACGACTTTGATGACGCCGAATCACCTGATTTGTTTCCATTAGAAGCCTTGTTTCCTTGCGAAGCATCCCCTTCAGGAACAAAAAAAAACGACTCCAGAACCGTAAGTATCATCAGAGAAGAAAAAAGGAAAAATTTCAAGAGTAGACTCACAAGAGTAAACCCTCAGATCATTATGAAATTAAATAATCACTTCCTGAATATCGATGATCGTCACAAACATGATCAAATCTATACTAAATTTAAACAATAAAAAACCTACAAGAATCACTTTGAAATAGCTCATATGTAAAAACCACAAGCTAAGTTAAACAAAAGCACTGTAGAGTACACTAGTGTCAAGAACAAAGCTCAAATTCCCAAATTTTGATCCATCATAATGCCCAAAGTCTCTAAATTTCGAACCCATCAAGAAAGATCAGTACTTTAGCGCATGCAAGTCATCAATTCAATAAATATCAGCCTTCAAAGGAAAAGAATCGAAAGCCATACCAGAGGCAGAAGAATCGTCGTTACTCTTCTTCGAGGTAGCTCTAACAACAAACGAACGATACGGAGAAGCAGTAAGCTTACGCTTTCTAAACTCAACAGCACCGAGGCTCCCTGAAAGCGATGATGATTTCTCAGAGATCACAGCTTTCATCGAAGAGAAGATAGGGTTTCGGATCGCCACGTCTTTGACCTGAAGGGTCCATAGATCCATTGAAGAATAAAAGATTGAGATTTGAAAGAGTTAAAGTTGGATTCGAAAAGAAGCGATGAGAGGAAGTCGAAATCCAGAGAGAGGCTGAGGATTATCTGAGATTGACAGAAACAGATGCGAGAAGACAAAAATAAGAAAGAGAAAAAAGACAAGGAAAGAGAGATGAAATAGAATATGCTTTTATATAACGAAATTCTTGGGTTTCATTGGTACAGATAATAACCCACCAACGATTTTCGGATTTTACTATAACCGAATTTTAGTTGGTTTGCAAATAAAAATAGTTACTCCCTCCGTTTTATAATAGAAGATTTTTTTTGTTTCAAAATATAAGTTGTTTTACAAAATCAAGACAAAAAGTAAACTAAAAGTTAAAATAAACTAATTGTTTATTTAAAAAAATTATTTTTCTTTTTTTTTTTAATTAAATACTAAGATAAAGTGGTGAACTTTTTATTAAAAAAACAAAAAGGAAAAATTTGTTAATAGTTGTGCATTCAAGCAAAACAACTTATAAAAAGAAACAGAAGGAGTATGTTTTATTTTTTGGGGGGTTGAATTATGTCTAACTTTAATTTTATACTAGTAAATGAAAACAAATTTCTGAATAAAAGAGGAAAGATGTATTAAAATATGAATTTTAAATCATATGTACTAGTATTACTAGACGGCAAAAAGAAAAAAAATCATATGTATATTTTTTTTTTCATTAATTATTATTATTATAAAATATAAAAGTAGAATACAGATGCGGACTTCAAACAAATAATGGAGCTTTAGTTACAACAGAGGAGAAAATTTTATCAGAGACATCTCAATATTTCTCTTCCTTGTTTACTAGTAATGGTGAGAATACCATTGTTCTGGACGATTTAAAATCTAAAATTACGGAATCTGATAATCAATTCTTGATGAAAGCAGTCACATTAGACGAGATATGAGAGGCCTTATTTATGATGGATCCGGGTAAAACCCCAGGATCTCTTCCCTTGGGTCATAGGTGAGTTCCTCAATTAGTATCTTTGATAACGAGGTAGGACTCGGCTGCCGGTGCCGGTTGGTCCAACCAAAAAAGGCATGGGAGTCTTTGGGCATTACTTGGGTCGACCTGATGGAATGTCGGCTCTCTTCTTCCAAAATACATGGGATATTATCAAAGATGATCTAGTATCCTAGTTAATAATTTCTAGATATAGGTTCATTTGAATAGGATTTCAATAAGACAAATATATGTCTTATACCTAAAATTTCGAGACCAACAAAAATGGTTGAATTTAGACCGATTAGTTTATGTAATGTTGGGTATAAGATCATATCTAAAGTCTTATGTTTAAGACTTAAGAAGATATTAGATAAATTGGTATCTAAAACACAATCGGCGTTTGTTGTTGGACGACTTATATCTGATAATATATTGATCGCACAGGAGATGTTCCATGCCCTCTGCACAAATGAAGTTGTTAAAGGTCAATTTATGGCTATAAAAACAGATATGAGTAAAGCTTATGATAGAGTGGAATGGAATTTCATTAAAATTCTACTCTAGAAGTTGGGTTTTTGTGAAGGTTGGGTAAAATGCATAATGCATTGTATCACTTCTGTTGAATATTCGGTACTGATAAATGGAATTCCAAGAGGAAAGGAAATATAGTACCTCATCGAAGTTTAAGACAAGACGATCCCTTGTCTCCCTACCTTTTTATCCTTTGTACGGAATTCCTGATTTCCAAACTTAAGCATGTTGAACGCCATAGACTTATAATGAGTGTATCTATAGCCCGAACCAGTCCAAGGATTTCACATCTTCTCTTTGCGCAAGATAGCTTATTTTTCTGTAAAGCCACCAAAGAGGAAACTTTACAAATTTTAAATATACTTAAGGAATATGAAGTTGTCTCTTGACAACAAATTAACTTTGATAAATCGTCGATTCAGTTTGGACATGCAGTACCAGATATTAATAAAATCGAGTTACATCAGGTACTTGGTATTTCTAATCTTGGGGGAATGGGCTCTTATCTCGGCCTCCCAGAAAATATTGGGGGGGGGGGCAAAAACAAAGGTTTTTGCCTTTGTGCGCGAGAAACTACAGGAACGTATAAATAGTTGGTCATCAAAATTCTTGTCAATGGCGGGCAAGGAAGTATTGATCAAATCTGTCCTTACTGCCTTGCCTACATATGTAATGTCCTGTTATAGGCTACCAAAGACTATTGTCCTAAAACTAAATGTTGCAATTGCTAAATTTTGGTGGACTAACTTAGATACTTCCAAAGGCATTAATTGGAAGAAACGGAAAAGCTTATGCAAACCAAAGTCTGAAAGGGGACTAGGTTTTAGAGTATTGGAGGATTTCAATACTGCGCTGCTTGCTAAACAAGTATGGTGATTGTTAGATTTCCCTGATTCGCTTTTTACAAAGGTAATGAGAGGGAGATATTTCAAAGATAGCTGCCCTTTAACGGCCAAAATGAATGTGAATCTCTCATTTGGATGGAGAAGCATAACCTCGGCCCGAGCACTAGTTTCCAAAGGAAAAATTCAAAATATTGGAGATGGTCGGTCTATAAAAGTTTGGAAGGATCCCTGGATACCAGATTCCTTTGCCAGACCCATAAATAGTCATACCTTTAATATCTTCCCTGACCTTACGGTGGATCAATTTATAGACCACAAGAGGGGTTCTTGGAAGGAAACACTAATTTGGCAATATTTTGATCCTATTGATGCTCAAATCATTCTGGGAATCCCCTTACCAAGAAGGCATAGACCGAATTATTGGGGTTGGCACTTATTGAAAACTGGGCGCTTATTGGGAAGTCAGGTTATCATACTGAAAAGTCTTTTTCCTTACTTTCAGTTGGCCAATTTGGTCCAAATTTTCATGCTTTATATAAAAAAAATTTGGAAACTTAATTGTCCTAATAAGATTAAACATTTATCTGGCAAATACTATCGTGGTGCACTGCGGTTAAACAAAATCTAAGTACCTGAGGTTTTGATGGTGATATGTGTTGTTCCCGATGTGGAGCAGAAAACGAAACTATAAACCATGCTCTTTTTAAGTGCTCTCCGATGCTTCAAACATGGGAATTGTCTTGTATCCCTCTATTCCCGGATGTTTTTCCAGGAGTGTTGGCGTGGTATAATTTAGATTATTTATTTTGGAGACTACCAAATTCGGAGGAGTCTCAGTACTTTCCATGGATTATCTGGAACCTCTAGAAAGCGAGAAACACGCATTCTTTCACTAATTATGATACAGATCCGCGAAATATACTAACTTAAGCAGAGACCAAATTTAAAGAATGGTCTTTGGCTCGTAATGAACTCAAGGAGACGAGATTTCCTTGTGAAGTTCATGAACTACTTGCAAGTCCTCACTTGCTTTTCCTCCCACAACTGATCAGAGCTTCACAGGTTTCAAGTGCTATGTGGATGCCTCCTGGAAAAGTTCAGACCTTAAAACGAAATTAGGCTGGTTCGGTTTTTCAGATGCAGTGGAGGGTGCTTGTATAGGGGCTCGAAGTGTTAATAGGAGCTTATCTGCTCTCCATTCAGAAATCGAAGCTGTCCTTTGGGCAACTGATCTCTTTTAGCACTTCATATATTGGAGGTGGAAGTTTCAACAGACTGCGAGACAGTACTCAAGATTCTCAACCGACCGGAGGAGTGGTCGGCCTTCTTACCATACCAGGAGAAATCTTCATGGTTAAGTTTGTTATTTTCCCTTCTCTCTTTATCTGTTATCGCTCGATGTTTGAATCATAAAGCGGATGCTCTCGCTCGTCGTGTTAGAGAGGCAGCAAAGGCGGAATACATTTATCGAATATTAAAGCCAGCAAAAAATAGGAATATTCTCGGAAACAAAACCCAAAAGAGGGAAGCATAATCCCAAAAAACAGACACAGTAAAAAAACACAGATCCAGTAAAGCTAGACAAGATAACAAAAGGAACTCGAAAAAGATGACTTGAAGTATTGATCGATGTCCCTGCAAGGCAACACAAAGCCAGAGCTGGTGACGAAACCTCCCATAGTGAATTAGGATGCCTCACGAATGACAAACAAGTTGCTAAATCGGAAGGCCAAACTGCACGAAGCCATGGAAAGAAGCCTATCTTGAGGCGAGACTGAAGACAAACTAAAAGGCAGAAAGGAAGGATGCACCTAGACAAACTACTTCCGGAAAAAGTAAAGTAAAAAACCAAGTCGACAAAATTACACCTTGATAGCACTCATGACAAGACCAGACCTCGATCAGGTCCTTAAAATACAGAGAGGGAGTGAACCAGCCTCAACAGAGAGAAGACTAAACACGGGAGAGCACAACCAAGGATCAAACTAGGCCTGGGCATTTGGGTACCCGTACCTGATCGGGTCGGGTATTTCGGGTTTCGGGTATTTCGGGTTTACGCATATAAGACCCGATCGGGTATTTTTGCGGGTTCGGGTCCGGTTCGGGTATTTAATTTTGGGTTTGGGTCGGGTTCAGTTCTTATAAAATTCTCTATTTCGGATCGGGTTCGGTTCGGGTTCGGGTCGGGTTCGGGTATCCGTATTTTTAATTAATATTTTATAAAAAAAATTTCAGAAAAACTAAAAAAAAGTTTAAAAAAACCATAATTTAATTTAAAAAATGTATATTCAAGTTTTTTTGGTTATTT
>OVBA01002972.1:0-28529 GCA_900406435.1 Lepidium aucheri
GTTTTTTTGGTTCTCAAATTTTGGAACCATTCGGTTATTTTGTCGGTTCCGGTTCGGTTCGGTTTCTTTTTTTTCGGTTCGGTTCGGTTCGGTATTTCGGTTCCGGTTATTATGCCCAGGGCTAGTCCATACAACGATTTTTTCAGTTTACAAACTTTAGATTCTTGACCTTCAATCACAAAACCTTCAGGTTGATTCATATATATTTTCTCTACTAAATCTCCATTTAAATTTCAGTTTTCACATCCATTTAATGCACAAACAATTTATGAGATGAAGCAAGTGATGGAAGTAACCTGATTGAAGCTATTTTTGTCACAGGAGCATATGTATCAAAGTAATTCACTCCTTGTTTCTGAGTGAATCCCTGTGCAACAAGTCTTGCCTTGAACTTGTTTATTGAACCTTCAGACTTTAGCTTCTTTTTCAGTATCCATTTACACCTCACTGCTTTACATCTCCTGGGTAAATCAACAAGCTCCCAAGTATGATTAGATATTACGAATTCAAACTCATTATTAACAGCCTCTTACCAAAACATTGAGTCTATAGAATTCATAGCTTCTGAATAAGACTTTGGATCTTCTTCTATCAAGAAAGTAAATATGAATTCTTCACTTAACTCATCGTGAGTTACCACAAAGCTTGTCACAAATTCAGGTCCAAAATCAAATGTTGTCCTGATTCTCTTGCTTCTTCTTGGTTCCTCATTCTGAGAATCCATTCCTAAAGAATCATGGAAACGCTTTAGAGAAACATTAGATATTTCAATTTCATTACCAATGTTTTTGAAAGGAAAGATGTTCTCAAAAATTTCTACATCATGGACTCTATCACCTGTCCAAATCTATTCCAGTCATCAAAAGTTGAACATCAATAAGATGCACTATTAGATGCATATCCAATGAATACAACATTAACAGTTTTTGATCCTATACTAGATTTTTTAAAACTTGGCATACCAACTTTAATTAAACGACCTCATACTCTTAAGAAAGACAAGTTAGGACTATGAATCTTCCATAGTTCATATGGAGTTACATCCAAACCTTTATGAGGGTTTTTATTGAGAACATAACAGACTGATAAGACTGCTTCACCCATAAAGAATCTGGTAAGAACTTAATAACATAACATTCATCATGTTTTCGAGAGTTCTATTCTTCGTTTCAGCTATCCATTTTGTTGGGGAGTGTAAGGTGCAGTTTTCTCATAAATAATTTCTTCTTTTATACAAAAAGAGTTATATGAATCACTTATATACTCACCTCTTATGTTCGATTTAATACGTTTGATCTTTCTGTCAAGTTGATATTTAAGTTCAGCTTTGAACATTTTAAATGCATCAAACATCTCATCTTTAGAACTCATCAGGTATACTTTACAGAATCTTGAATGATCATCTATGAATGTGACATAGTATCATTTGCCTCCTTTGCTTAAATTGTTCTTAAAATCAGCTAAATCAGAATGGATGAGTTCTAATAAATATGTTGATCTTTAAAACAGGATTTGAGAATGGTTTTCTAGAATGCTTGGCCCCTACACAAATCTCACATTTTAACATATGATTTTTAGATTTTTTTAGATTAATTTTGATTGTTTCAATCGGATGAAAGATTTCATTTTAAGATGTCTAAATCTTCCATGCCAAACATTTAAATCAGAGACCAAGTAATCAGAATCAGCAGTCACATTCTCATTAATTGTTCAAGTACAAAGAGGTTTCTTAATCAAAAAACTTTACCAACATAGACTCCATTCTTAGACAGGACCATTCTACCAAATTCAAGAGTTTGCTTAATACCAGTTTACATCAAAAGAGCACTAGAAATGAGATTCCTTCGCATAGTAATGATATATAGGACTTTAATCAAGGTAAGAACTCTACCATAAGACATCTTTAGATATACTTCACCAATACCTGACACCTTGAGTGCACTTGCATCTCCCAAGAATACATTGTTATCTTCAGTTTCATCTAGCTTCTTGAACATACTTTTAGATTGCAGATATGCCTTGTAGAGCTTGAGTCCATGATCCACTATATATTATATGTTGTATTGTTCATTTCAGTCATAATTGCAACTAAGTTTTCTATAGCATTCGACTTCGATTTATCCTTCTGTTGTGGAGCCAGTCTACAGTCTTGCTTCTTGTGTCCTGGCTTGTTGCAGTTTCAACATTTCAATTTCTTTTTGAAATATGTAGATTTGTTTGCCTAGTTCTAGAACTTCTATGTAGATCCCTTTGACTTGTTCTTGTTTGATCCACCAGAACTTTCAACCAAGTTAGCATTAGTATTCATAGAATCATAATCAAAGGTATTACCTACATATGTTCTGTTTGCATCTTCAATCATAATGTCTGATATGAGTTCATCTAAACTCATCTTTTTCTTTTCATGCTTTAGTTTAGATCTGTAGTTGCTTCAAGAAGACGGTGGTTTGTCTATTAACAGAAAAGCAGCAAGTTGATCATCTATTGGCATACCTTCAGCTTGAATACTTGAAACAATCATTTCATAATCGTGAAGTTGATCAAGAATTGGTTTGTATTCTCTCATCATGAAGGTGGTCCACTTAGACGTGATATATTGCTTTTCCCTTCGTCTTTTGTACCATATTTCTTCTTGAGATTCACCCAAATCTCTTTAGCTGATTCGAAACTAACCTAAATGTCGAACAATTTCTCAGAGAGGTTCTTCAGAATATATCCTCAGTGCGTTCGATTGTGATCCTCTAAAGATCTTTCACGAATTGTTTTTGTTTCTTTATCTTCTTTATCTTCTTCCTTCTCGATGATGTGATGTTCACAGGATTTGAAGAATCATCTTCAAGAACATACTCTAGACCAATGTTTTTGGAGGTAAAACCTTAGTTCTTCAGCCCATCTTCAATAATTAAAACTTGTGAGAGTATCTATCTTCGACAGATCTGGAATTTCAAAATTCTTCGTCATCTTTACACCTCCAATGCATGTATTCTCTCAAGATCGTTGGAGATTAGAGATTGCAGAACATGTAAAGAAAACAAGCGAAACTAAAGGTGTAAAACCTGTTAAAAAAAGAGGAGAATCTGATAACTTCCTTTAGTTTTATATTAAATTTGAATTATACCCTTAATTTTTTGTAAAATGTGACAAATATATCTTTTTCTTTAAAATTTACCAAAATACCCTTATTTATCATTTAATAATTATTTTATATACATAATATGTAAAACAAAATTTTTGTCAAATTTAATATTTGTAAGTTTAAAAGGAAATGTAAAATATAAATTAAATCAATATAAATTATGATTGAAATGTAAAACAAAAACTTAAAATTTGGTTTATCATATATAATATATATTTCAAGTTATATCATATATATATATATATATACCATACATTTATCATGTGCTATCTAAAACTAAATTTCAAGATAATTCATATATACATATATATACTTTATTCTTAATTCATTTTTTATTCGTTGATATTATTTTCATTTCGGTTGGCTTGTTTTTCTCTATAGATTTGTTTTACTTATTGTTGACTTTTTGAAGTTGATTTTTTTGAACTATTGACTTATAGTTTATACGAGTTGACTTAACTTTCTTATGTCTTGACTTATTTTATATAGCTGACTTATGTTTTGATTGGTTGACTTATTTGTGTAGTTGACTTGTTTAAACAACCTATTGTTAATTGTTTGGTGTTGATTCTTTCTTCATTTCGGTTGGCTTATTTTTCTCTCTAGACTTATTTCACTTAATGTTGACTTGTTATTGAAGTTGATTTTTTTGAACTGTTGACTTATATTTCATACGAGTTGACTTAACTTTCTAGTGTGTTGACTTGTTTTACACAGCTGACTTACGTTTTGATTGGTTGACTTATTTTTGTAGTTGACTTGTTTAAACGACCTAATTGTTAATCGTTTGGTGTTAATTCTTTCTTCATTTCGGTTGGCTTGTTTTTCTCTCTAGACTTATTTCACTTATTGTTGACTTGTTATCGAAGTTAATTTTTTTGAAATGTTGACTTATATTTCATACGAGTTGACTTAACTTTCTTATGTGGACTTGTTTTACACAGGTGACTTGTTTTGATTGGTTGACTTATTTTTGTAGTTGTCTTGTTTAAATGACATATTTGGTAATCAGTTGGTGTTGATTCTTTCTTCATTTTGGTTGGATTATTTTTCTCTCTAGACTTATTTCAATTACTATTGACTTGTTATCGAAGTTGAATTTTTTGAACTGTTGACGATCATTTTAGTGGAATTTGTGACACTTTTCTGTATGATAGTGTTGATGGTTTTGATGAAGATTATATTGATCATGTCACTAGAAATTTAAATTTGAGAAAATACTCGTCCCTCTATGTTGGTCAAGAGTTTCAGAATAAGGAAAAATTGTAGTTGAAGCTAAATATGCTTAAACTAGAAAACAATATTGATTTTCGAGTTAAAAAGTCAGATCCATCTCTTTTTGTAGTTAAGATTGTTGGTGATAATAGTTGCAAGTGGATGGTAGGACCTACTTCTGGATGGAAGAAAAATCTCATAGGTTGCCCGCACAAAGTGTTCAAAACTCATACTTCTTCTTCATCACAAGTTGATTTATTAAAAGTTCATGCACTATTCTAGCTGACCATATAAATTCACTCTCATAAAATTTTAGAAGAACTCCTAGTGGACCATTTTTTATTTATTCAAGTTCTTCTAATGGAATAAGTTTTGACAAAACATGTAGCCTTTCCAATTTCGAATAATATGTAAAACTCTTCTTAAATTTAGGTTTAGTTCCACGCGTGAACAAGTGTAAGTGATCCATAATCTATTGTTGTCGAAGTTGACATAGTAAATATTTGCTCAAAACCAAACACAAGTATAATTAAGGGATATTTATAGGAATGTAAATTAAAGTAATTAGTGCATTTAATTCTTTCTTAGATTCAACACATGAATGGAATAAAAAAAACTTAAACAATCATGAAGATATATTCCGATTACAATAAACAAATTTTAAAAACTCAAACAAGGCTCATAGTTTCGAGTCTTTATTGATAATGGTAATGGTGATGAACGATACAAAAAGCAAACTCAGATTATGAACAAATTTAAGACATTAAGAATATGTTAGATGATGATTAATGATGTTAGTGATGAACGACGAAGAGAATACCTGAGGTATGAGAGGTGCCAAACGATAACAGTCCTAGTTGATATACTTGGTATCAATTATTATTTTTGAAATTTATATCAGTTTATTAGGGTTAAAATCGTAATTATTTTTGAAAGTAGGTATTTTCCAAATTGTAAAATAATTTGGTATAGATTTCAAATTTTGGCAAAGATTTAATATATGCGATTTAATAATCCTTAAAAAAAGTGGAATAACTAAACGAAGGATACCAATTATATCATTAAATTCCTCTGATTAAGTGTCTAATTAAGGTTATGTAAGCACTACTTTTGCCTTAGCCATCAGCCACCACATGGCACATGCATGTGTTAATTCAATTTACAGAAGGATCTTATAATCTCCATTTTTCTATACATTAACCGAATTCAATATACTAAAAAAAGATCTAATCCTTTACACGGTAGTTAGACCTTTAAGTTATATGATAATACAACTAGTTAATACTTAATTGGTAGAAAGTATATAAATAAGTTATATGATACATTTTATTTTCTTAAAGCTGTCGTACATATTTTTCTAAACAACCTTCATTTGTAAAAATTACACAATTAGTCCTTATTTTTTTCCTAACATTTTAACCGTTATTGTATTTTTCATATAACTCTCTCTAACATTTCTCACTCTAAATTATCTCAAAGACATTCTCCTTCAAGTTTTCTGATTAGGTCTACGATGACTGACATCTCCAACGGCTTAACTGTTTTTCCCTCTTCGTCGAGCATTTGCCGTTGAAAAAAACAAGTCGGTATATTGTTGATAATTCTGGATTTCTGTCTCCGATTTAAATCTGCATGTTGTCGAACATTCTATCACGTTGTTTACTTGTTGTACGTTTTATCTCCTGTCACTCATTTTAGTTGAGCTTTATGGCGGACTGTTACCAGAGTTAGCTCATGATTTCATCTCGCCGGCGAGAGTTTGCAGGTGATTAAAATCCCAACGCGACAGTCTACGATTGATTGGGGTAAAAGAAAATTCATTGAGGCGGTCTATTTCAGAACAAGATCCAGACTATAGGAGTTCTCCGGTGTTACTCACGGTGTCAGATCAGCTTCGTATGGTCGGGACTTCTCAAGGCGAGACACGTGGGATCTCTAGCTTCTTCAAGATCCTTCTCTGACGTGATTAAACATTTCGACCCAATTTTATTTGGGCCATAGCTTAGCCCATTTCGTTACATGTTCGTAATTAATCTCTTAATGTAATGGTCATTTGGGCTTTAATTAAATATAAAGCCTTTTAAAAAAATTGTTAAAAGTGTTTATTTCTAAGTACTTATTACTAATATTAATAAAAGTTTTCAGATTCTAAACGTGTGCAGGGTTTCAAATTCGCCAACTAATCTCCCCACTATTTGACACGATTTCAGTCCACTAACAAAGTTTACGGTAACTTATTAATTGTTCTATACCTTTTGTATTATAAATGTCTCTTACATGTAAACCAATATCCGTTTATTTACATTCAGTCTGATAAGTTTTTATCCTAGGTGAATCTTAAAACATGCAGATATTTTTGATATGGTAACGAAGAGAGTTTGCTATGCTGGAAAATCTGATGATTTATGTTTTGCCGTACCACAAGAGTTCACTATGGTTCCATTTCTTAAACCGTGGAAGTGCACCTGGACAATCAGAGTAAAAATACTGAATTCATGGAGACAATACTTGCCAATTATGGGAGAATCCATCGAGCTCATTTTAAGAGATGAAAATGTAAGTTCCATTCAAATATTTTTGTTTGTGTCACACGTTTACAATATATTAATTTCGTGTTTTCAAAAATAACTAACTCTTTGTCAGATACAATGACAAACAAGGATAGTTCCGTTGAGTTCGTAAGTGTTTAAAGTCCATAGTCTATATTGATCCTCTTTTCACCATCACAACAGCCAACGTATCAGTTTCCTGACAGTTCCTCTCATAGCCCTACGACTCCACCTACTTCTCTTTTGGCTTCGTTTCCGACTGTCGATGAATGTCAGGCTATTCTTGTTGTGGATCTGACCAAAATAGAAGACGAATCAGCTGTACCTTCTCCCAGTGCTCCAAACACTATATCTGCATGGCTGTGTCGTTGTATGCGTCCATTGGAGCTTACAAAAGAGAAACCTGGCAGTTCAAAAACTCGAAAACACTATCATGCATCATCTTCTGCAGAAAATACATTTGATGCTTCACTATTTATTTCAGCTGAAGCCTTTTCAAGATATCAATAACATTGATGATAAATGAAGCTTCCAAAACCAAGATCTTCGATTGTTTTCTTTGCTTTAGTTTTTCATAATTGTCTATGCGCCACTATTAATTGGGTTAAAATGGTCAAGAGGGTTTTGCCTTAGAGTGTGTGAATGTGTTATTTGGTGAAACACTAACATTTAATGGTTTTTGTAGGCAAGCTATGATTTAAGAGAATTGTGAAGATAGTCTGATTTGTTGTTGTCTTTTTTTTTATCAAAACTTTTATCAGAAAATTCTAGGCTCCAAGAAGGTCAATGATGGTAGTTGATAGATTGGAAAAATACATTGTGGATAGCAGAGGAGGAGCAATTGCATTTATGATGTTCTCTCTGCTTTGCTTGGGCACTTAGCCTGCTCTTATGGTTCTTCTATAACGTCGTGGCCGCCTTTCAACCATATTTTTCTTTGATTATTCTATCACAATTTTTTGGCTGCAATCTTCATAGTCTTTGTGTTTGTTGGGATAGGTGAAAGTTCACCTCAGGAACCCAATTTTGTTTCCCAACTCACTCAGGTTAGAACTTAAAGGAATCTGATATATGGAGACTGCATCTTTTTTCTCTGTGGTACTATAGTTAGATGGATTTATGTCTACAGATTCTGGAAACTTGGCCTTGTGTGTTGTTTGCAATAGCGGGTAGGATGGGTTTAAGCATTGGGAACCTTGCTACTCAGTCTGATTTAGCTTGGTCTGTCTATTACATAAGTGACAACCGCGAGCATCACCGTTAGGTGCATCATTTGTATGCTTTTGTTGCAACAGAAACTCCAAATATATATGGCTGACATAATTGATGCATGTTGGTGTTGTGTTGTAGGCACGATTGTCAATTATTTTTTGGACAAAAAATTGAACTGAGCAAATATTTTCTTTTTTCTGGTCTTGGCTGTTTCTTTGTAGTTGTTTGTCTTTGTTGCGCCATTCACTTTTCCAAATCTTAACACTTTAGGAAAAACGAAACAATCATACTGTTCATACAAATCAGAAATAGCATAATTGTATGTTAGGAAAATAATTTTCAAACATGGTATTAACAAAATTTGCGTATAAAACATAAAAAATTTATGTTACCTATTTGATGATCATTTCATATTATAATTACCAAATCTACACAGCTTGTTATTTACTTCAAGTTCTAGGACAAATATAAATTATTTCAGTTAGCAAAAACAAAACACATTCACAAACACATCTTACTGGAAAACTACTACTTATCTAAATTTGGAGAGATATAAAATTTTTACAATCATAAAATTTACAAACATTAAAGCTCTTTCCCTTCTAATAACTTGAGAGACATTTCATATAAGAACACACCAATATTCAGACAACTATGTTACATAAAATACACCGCCATTCATTAAACCAAATTGTCATCATTTCAAAAAGTCTTACAATAAATCAGAAAATTATATTTTTCAAAAATAAATATACACCCATACTATAGCGCGGATAGAATTCTAGTTATAGTTTATAAGTAGATAAATTTATAGTAAAAATATGTGCTGTGTGATAAATAGTTTTTAAAAATATAAACTTTTAACTTTTTGTGTTGGAAGAGAATTGAACTTCTTATACTAAAATTATTAGTTGGATTATTTAAACCACAAACTGAAAAGAATTTGGCATATATACTCGAATATATAAAACATTAATATATAAGTATATTCTGATTTTTGAAATATTTTAAGCTCCCGTATACATATACGATTAAGAAGAGCTCAGCATATAAAACATGTATATTCTAATTTTTAAAAACATGTATATGACTGGGAATAGACTGATATTATATGTATGTTTTAATTTTTGAAAAAAAACTTTAAGCTCTGTTATATATGTATAAATATTTTTTTATTAAATTATTTTCGACCGTTTTACTTAAAGACAATTAGCTTAACAGTTACAAATGTGGCTCAAAATAATCAGTTATCAAGAAATAAAAATTGTGTGGCTCAAAACATTTGGTTGCACAAAAACTACAAATACAGTCTAAGTATAACAGCTAATTGGGTAATTAGTTCTGATGATAAAAAGGTAATTATTTCTCTTTCTCCAAACCCTCAAATATGATGCAAGTTATTAATTGCATATATATATATATATATATACTCTTTTCTTTTCCATATTAATTGCCAAATTAGTCGGCCGAAAATCCAATTTCAAACAATATATACAAATATTTATAAAATATAGTATATCGAAATAAAATTAATGTAAAAAGAAAAACAAATATATTTTATTTTTTCATTCAACTAGAATGCTAAAATTTGATAATAACATGAAAATAATGTTTAGTCAAATTAATTATATATATATATATATGGGTATAATTGAGCACATCACATGGATCAAACCCAACAAATAAAAAGTCCGATCAAGATTCGAGCCCAACACACAACATGCCCAATTTGGTCATGCAAAGTCAAAATTCAACCTAGACAGTTGACACATGTTCTCCACTTGTCAAACAAATACTAACAGCTGTATGACATGCATAGCAGAAGAACATGCGTCACAACACCTGTAATCAGAGATGACACATGTAATCAATGGGAAAACCACAAATCACTCTTGAATCATCTATATATAGAGAAGAGAAGAAACTTAAGAGGGAAAGGATTTGGAAGCTCGAAAGAAGAACAAAAACTTCAAGGATTAAGAGAAGAACATACATAGAGGAATTGAAGAACATACATATAAGAGTTGAAGAATAGGAGACAAAAATCAATAAAGAGAAACCTTAAACGCACGTTCATACGATTAAGTTAAAAGATCCAAAAACGGGAATACCCGACCTACGTTTGAAAATAAATCTGACAAACACAGGGAAAAACAAATTTTATTAAACATCAACCTAAAACTCATTTGTGCTAATTTACGCATCAACAGTTGGCGCCGTCTGTGGGGACGAGAGTTCTCTAACGCAAAGGATCAAAAACTGACAACTGACAAACGCATTAGAATAGTAGCAAGTGACGAATCCGCGCAGCTAATACAAGAGCACTCGGACGAATAAAACCAGCGGGTTAAGGAAAACTCAATTGCAATGGAAAAGGATGTTCAAATTCAACAACCTGAACAAAGGAGCCTCCAAAGAACACAACCACAGGCGATTGATGAACCTATGGACGTTCCAAAGCTTCTCCAAACCATTCTAAGGAAAGCGGAAGAAGAAAATCGCCGAACAAATAAAAAACAAGAGGAGTTCCAGAATAAAATTATAGCACTAGAAGAAATATGCGTTCGCGCAAACTCAAAGAGTGCAAATCAATCTTAGCAACAGAGAGCCCGACTTGAGGATTCTCCAAGCCTCTGGGTTCATCAAAACCTACAAACGGCGATGTATAAGGACCAGTGACGAATGCGCCACTAGAACAAGCTCAGAACTTTGGGTATCAAGCTGAACAAGTGCAGCTCGCTTTTCCAACATTCAGTCAACAGGACGAACATACGGCTATAATAAAAGCGATGAAGGAAGAGATCAAGAATATGACTTCACGACTCCACAATGCAACGAGCTCAGCCCCAGATATTGATCAAATGTTAACCAAAGCACTGAACACACCATTAACCAAAAGATTGCTAGGAATCAAAGTCTAACACAACGTCAAAATAAAATGTCTCACGTACGACGGAAAAGCAGATCTTATCCCTTTCATGATAGCCTTTAACATAGCAATGGGACGAGTCCAATTTACACCTAACGAACGTGACGCGGGCTATTGTCAGCTTTTTGTCGAACATCTGACAGGTGATGCGCTAACTTGGTTCGCCAAACTCGAGCCTTACTCAATGGATAGTTATGGACAACTGTCAAAGTCATTCCTACGATACTACTCCATGCACATCCAAAAATGTATAACGAGTGCCGACCTATATGCTGTAATTCAAGACCCTAAAGAATCCCTACGTTCGTACCTCGAGCGGTTCAAAGCAGTATTATCCAACATCAAAGTAACGGACAACATCGTCATATCAGCACTTTACAGTGGAATTTTCGACGAATCAAAACTAAAAGATGACCTTCATATCAACACACCTCGTTCGTTGGAAGACGCTCTCCATCGTGCTATACGTTTTATCGAAGTGGAAGAACGAAACATCATGATAGCAAACAAACGTACACCGAAACAGACAAACCAAGAAGATTTTTGGAGTGACAAATAGTACGGTCGAACAACTACAATAGCTCATCAGTACCTAGAAGTTGTAAGCTAGTAAACTTTAAACTTTTCTACTTTTCCATGTTTTCACTTTGAACTATGAATAGCTTGATCCCATTTTAGAGGGTACGTAGGTAGCCGAACACGGTGCAACCACCTTTGTAAAATAAAATAAAAAATAAAAAAAAATTGACGAGCACTTGCTCTCACATCAAAATAACGAGCATAGCCTCTCATTTAAAAAAGGTGACGAGCACATGCTCTCACTTCTAAATGACGAGCCAAGTCTCTCATTAAAAACAAGTGATGAGCACATGCTCTCACACTCGCATCAGCAATACAGGATAAACCGAACCTAACCTTCACACCTAGAATGCCTAAATACAAAGGCGAGCATCTCACTCGCATCGCCAATACAGGATAAACCGAACCCAAGTTTTGCACCTAGAATGCCTGAGTATAAAGCCGAGCATCCCACTCGCATCTGCAATACATGATAAGCCAAACTCAAGCTTTGCACCTAGAATGCCTAAGTACAAAGTCGAGCATCCCACTCGCATTGACAATACAGGATAAGCCGAACCCAAACTTCGCCTAGAATGCCTAAGTACAAAGCCGAGCATCTCACTCGTATTGGCAAAACAGGATAAGCCGAACTCAAACTTGGCACCTAGAACGCCTAATTCATCAAATTTCATGTGTTAGCCAAACAGAACCAAACCAACGGTTTATAAGTCGTCTAAAAATAGGACGAGAATCTGTTCTAATTTGTTAAGTGCTTATCTTGATCAAGTAACATAGCAAGCATCTATTCTCTCATGGTAAACCATCGAGCACTCATGTGACCAAACGATGTTGCGAGCGTCCGATCTCTCGTAATAAGTTATCAAATACATGTCTCCAACAAACAACATGACGAACACATGATCTCTCGCAACGGATCTAGGCACCTAATCTCTGCAATTAAGCGTGATTACCAATGAACCCAAATACAACTAACAACAAAAAAATACTAACATCCAAAGTTATATTAAATAAAATAAAATTCAACACATGTTCGTCAGCAAAACACATGTTGTGCCAAATCCAACACTTTTTTTACACAAACTCACGCTTGTCAATATCTCGCTCAAGATCGTATTCGTCAATCTCTTGCTCAAGATCATGTTCGTCGATCTCTTGCTCAAGATCGTGTTTGTCGATCTCTTGCTCAAGCTCATGTTCGTCGATCTCTTGCTCAAGATTGCGTTCGTCGATCTCTTGCTCAAGATCGTGTTTGTTGATCTTTTGCTCAAAATCATGTTTGTCGATCTCTTGCTCAAGATCATGTTCGTCGATCTCTTGCTCAAGATCATGTTTGTCGATCTCCTGCTCAAAATCGTGTTCGTCAATTCGTCGCACATGATCATGTTCATTGACCTCTCACGAGGAGTTGATCTCATCAATCTATCGCACAAGCATGCGTTCGTCAATCTTTTGCACATGATCACGCACGTCGATCTTTGGTAGCAAACCCTTCACCAGCTCCAATAGCAACGAAAAAGTGACAGATCTTGGATTTTGCTCTAAAAATGAAATTTTGTTCGCCGATTTTGTTCTTCAAACATCATTCGACAAATTGGGGGGCTAGTTGTATGGGTATAATTGAGCACATCACATGGATCAAACCCAACAAATAAAAAGTCCAATCAAGATTCGAGCCCAAAACACAACAGGTCCAATTTGGTCATGCAAAGTCAAAATTCAACCTAGACAGTGACACATGTTCTCCACTTGTCAAACAAATACTAAGAGCTGTATGACATGCATAGCAGAAGAACATGCGTCACAACATCTGTAATCAGAATGACACATGTAATCAATGGGAAAACCACAACCACTCTTGACTCATCTATAAATAGAGAAGAGAAGAAACTTAAGAGGGAAATGATTTGGAAGCTGGAAAGAAGAACAAAAACTTCAAGGATTAAGAGAAGAACATACATAGAAGAATTGAAGAACATACATATAAGAGTTGAAGAATAGGAGACAAAAATCAATTAAGAGAAACCTTAAACAGACGTTTGTACGATTAAGTTAAAAGATCCAAAAACGGGAATACCCGACCTATGTTCGAAAATAAATCTGACGAGCATAAGGAAAAACAAATTTTATTAAACATCAACCTAAAAATCTGTTGTGCTAATTTACGCATCAACAATATACTTGTAATCTATTTTAATAACATGAAAATAATTTTCAGTACATAAATAAATAAATTATTTGACACAAGTGACTGATTTTTGGTGTGTTGTCATTCTTCATGGGATTCTAACCACTGGCACCATTTGATTAAAATGTACATAATAGTAACCATTAAAGTGTGAAGAAATGATGAAAGAAAAAAAAACAATATAAAAACGAAAAGACACGTTCACGTTTCCCCGAATCAGGTAGTCTCTCATCTTCTCCCTCTACCTGTCTCTACTCTCTCTGTCTCTCTTTCTCTCCCTCTCAGAAACTCTTTCTCCAAAAATGGCAGAACCAAGTTTCTATATCGGTCTCATAGGTAACATACACCTTCCTCGCACGTGATCCTCATAATCTCTCTCTCTCTATATATATATATATATATATGGCATATATATATATGTAAATACATAACTATATATATGTTTCTCTAAATATTGCAGGAAATGTAATCTCTGTACTCGTCTTCCTCTCACCCCTGTGAGCTCTCTCTCTGTCTCTCTCTCTCTAGAGTTTTGATTTTAAGACACATAAACATATAAAGTTGTGTGTTTTAGATAATTGATTGATTGGTCGGTCCAAATATGGAATGAATAATAATATTAGGGAGACATTTTGGAAGATAGTGAAGCGGAGATCGACGGAGGAGTACAAAAGCTTGCCGTATATTTGCACGTTGTTAGGATCGTCGCTATGGACATATTACGGCATCGTTACTCCCGGCGAATATCTTGTCTCCACCGTCAATGGCTTTGGTGCTCTTGTTGAAACCATTTATGTTTCTCTTTTTCTCTTTTTTGCCAATCCTCATCTCAAGGTTCATATCTTTCTTTTCTTTTATCCTTTTATTCAGATTTCGATCGGAGCCTCACTTTTTGGTGTCTCACTTTATTTTGATTGCTATTTTCTTTTTCTTACCTTATAATGTCTAGTTGATTAAAATATGTGATCCACTTGTTATATTATATACTAGGATGACTTGTAAAGTTATTCCATATTTACGTAATTCAACTTCACATATGTTTCTTTTTTGCTTTGTGGTTAAAAATAATACAAAAGTGTTTGGTTGATATAATTTAAATACATGTTACTTAACCAATATTTGAACAACATATATATTGATTAATGGGTTTCTTTTTTTTTTGGTCTCATTTTTACAGTTGAATACAATAATAGTGGTAGCGATATTGAACGTGTTTTTCCCAATCGCAGCGATTGCGGCAACGAGAAGTGCGTTTGAAGATGAGAAGATGCGTTCTCAATCAATAGGTTTTATATCAGCTGGTCTCAACATTATAATGTATGGTTCTCCTCTTTCTGCTATGGTAAGTTCATTATTAATCTTCATTTTCATTTATATTATTTATATTAGGTAAAGGGATTTTTATATCACCCACGTTTTCTAATAGAGTAATGTCATTCTTCACAAGTCACAACCACTTGGTCCTTTCTGAAATTGTGTTAAATTAATTTTTTTGATTTGAGTATATTCCAAACAAAAGCTGCCGTCCACTATTAAAAAGCGACCCACCTGGTCTCCAGACTAAAATTTTATACTAACATAATGATTTGTGTTTAATATATATATATATATAAAATTAATTAGTAACTTTGTCTTTAAGTTATTAGAATTCGAATGTGGTTTATTTTGATTAGTAATTTTTCCTATCAGTAATGAAATAAGTGATAATTTTTGGTGGCAGTTAAGAAAAGTATTATTTTCCTTCATTAATGCAAATTGCAATCATCAAATATAAACCAACCACTATATGACAATTTTAAGCATGTCTTAAAAATAATCGTCGTCACATAAATTGTTCGTCGACTAGATTTTTTTTTTAATAAACGTCACAATTATCATCTTCTGTACACTTCTATTTCTTTAATACACCACGACTTGGTGGGTCCATTAAATTTATATATACAAATCTTAGATTGAGACATACAAATCATTTTATTTTCAATATTTCGGGGGCAATTAATAATTAGTATATGATTTGAGTTTATCAACTATCTATCGTTTGTGATAAATATTTTAGTAGTAAACTGATAATGTTACTTCTTTTCAGAAAACAGTAGTGACGACAAAGAGCGTGAAATACATGCCGTTTTGGTTGTCGTTTTTCCTTTTCTTAAACGGCGCGATTTGGAGCGTTTATGCTTTACTCCAACACGACGTTTTTTTACTCGTAAGTACAGTATTGTTTATGCTTCTTTACTCGTAAGGGATAAACAGGAAAACTTATTAAATGTCTTTAATTTAGACACTGTATACGACTTCGTTCGTGTCAACGTCTTGCCACAAAAATTATCCAAAAAAAAAATCTTCTGGAAGAAAATCTCGATTTTATGCGTATGGACGAAATAAATTTGTGGACTCCAAGTTTCCAACATCAAACACAAAATGATTTTATTTTGGAGATATCTTGAGAAAAATAATAATTGTTTAGAAAAGTGTCTGGTCTACAAACGCAACAACTTTTATATTTTGGGGTCATATATCCAAATGCGTCTTCGCGTTGAATTTGATTATGTTTGTTGAAAATGATAGTATAAAATTGTGATTATATGAAAAATTAGTTAAGTTTATTTTGTGGTTAATGAAATTGAGTAGGTGCCAAACGGAGTGGGGTTTGTGTTTGGGACAATGCAACTCATACTTTATGGAATTTACAGAAATGCCAAACCGGTTGGTTTAAACAGTGTTTTGAGTGAGATTATTGGTGAAGCTGATGAAGAAGAAGACCTCACATCACAAGTCCCTCTCCTCTCTTAATTCCATTATAATTTACAACAAAAGCACTTTTAGATTAAATTTTCAAGCAAACCAAAAAAATAGTTATTCATTATTTTTCGTGAAGAGTATGTTGATTCTGGTTCTTATAAATATGGATCTTAAGGTATTACATATTTTTCTTTAATGTTGTTTTCTGTACCGCAATTAAGTTTTTAATAAACAAATAAAATGTTAATGATAATAGAGTAAGTAGATGCTCGTTAAAATTTGATCTCTTATTTTTCAACTATTAACTATCTTGTTGATGAGTTGGCTAACTAAGCGTTTTCTTTGCTTTTAGGTTTTGATTATTTTGATGTTAGTCTGGAATGTGTTAGTGCTCTTGTAGCTAATGATTGTGCGGGTCTCGCTCATATTCGACCTGCCCCTAACTGAGTTTTGATGTGTTGCTAATAATAAGTTTTATTGATAAGAAAGAAACTCATAAGTTGGTTTCGTCCAGGGCAATGTACCAATTTGACGTCACATTATGAATATTGCAGACTCGATTTGCATTGTAATAGAGTTTAGTTAAACAGCCTACTATATATGCTCTGCTAGATCTTTGTTGTATTTGATGTTGTCAACAACTAACTATATGATAATGGTAACACAATAGTTTTATTATGAAATTATCTTGTTTTGTTGACCTTAGTAAACATCTATAATTTAAAAACATTTGGTAAATTGTATTATTTTTATTTTTTTTGAGTTAACAATCTCTTTTACTGATTACAAAAAACAGACCAGTAACAAAAAAAATATATCTTGTTTTTATTTTGACTTAAACCTTGAGGAGATAGAGATAGATTGAGGAGAAAAACACATAAGAAAGGGAAGCAAGCAATCAAAATGGTGAGAGAGATGACTTGAGTTTGTAATTCAAAAGCAAGTCCCTGAGGTCCACTGGATCAATCTCAGCCGCACGATTGGAGGGCCTGTAGTACCCCGTGACTGGATCTGCTTACTCAATCCTGCTTCTCTCATATTTTCCCTTGTCGCAACGTAACCCCTCCTACAAATTTACCAATTATTACTATATATCTATATATATATATATATATAGATTATATTTTCAAGGTATAAACTATATATGTTGTTGAACAGCAAAAATAAATTATATAATCAATAAAAGAAAAATAAAGAACATATTAAAATCTTTACCCCAAAAAAAAACGTACAAAAAAATCATGCATGATTATTGTTATACACATGTATATTATATTGCGAATGACAAAAAATAATTATGTACATTATATATCTTGTAACTTGTCGAAAAATATGAGATCATTTAGACTAAAAATACCTTAAGACAATTGAACCAGAAAGACTGCCGCATGTGGCGGAGTAAAGAGACTTGACGGCGCTTGAGAGTGAACGAGAGGCCATTTCTTTATTCTGATATATATATATATAATACTAATGATTTAGATATAGAAATGACGATCGAGCTTAGCGAATTAGCTACCGCAAAAATGATCAGACGAAGAAACAATCCTTTTTGCAGTAGACAACGGTACTAAGCCGCCGTCAGATTTTCTCCGGTTGCTTTCTGAGAGTCTTTAGGTTTTGGGTTGTGCGCGCTTGCTTTTATATGTATGAATATGAATATGACTGACTATACGATAGAAATTTGGGCTCACGGGCCTTTCAGTGGGCCCATTTGCTCATAACTGTTGCCAATACTGAGTAAATAATGGTAAATTAATGACTACCCACTACTCTTATCTTAGGGTTTGGTTCTACATTAGTTTTTGCGTTTGCACGTTTTTTTCCAGAAAAAAATGAGTAATATGTTTGTATTTTGTTTGTTGGATTAAACTACAGCTTAACTATTTATATAATTTTATTTTATTTTTGGATAAAGAGAAAAAGATACGAATCGACATGAAGGTGCTTTGATGATTGTACTGAAACACTTAAAAAGAAGTAAAAAAGAAATGGAGGTTTCCTTCCACTAGACGATAGTTGCACTAAAATAAAAAGGGCAATGAAATGAAAAGTCAGTAAAGATCTGCCAAATTAACAAACAAGTAACTTTTCGTACAAAAGACCAGAACAGGTCGGTAAGATCTGGATGGTGATATGATAGCTACTACATCCTTCTATACGTAGTACTCCTTTTGTTATAAATAATTAAAGGAGTATTATTTATAACAAACACATGAACAGGTCTCATCTTGCAAACGACCTCACTAGCTAGCATCATCTCTTTTGGTGCTGCATTTGCACTCGATTCTGTTTGTTCTTTCAAAATTTTCTTGTACAAATGCAAATTGTTCTTTTTTTGTTTTGTTTTTTGGTTGAAATCTTAAGCTTGTTCCTGAAAGTAAAAATGTACTCCCGACTTGAAAGATATATCATCTATAAATTACAAATGCCTTGAAACATAAAAGCACATGGGCCCCTTTTTACTCTCCCTAAATTAAGGCACCCTTATAATCTTCGAGAAGACAAGTTGGCCCCAAAGAACAGAATCAAAAACCATACAAATAGAGGTGTTATTAGAATCGCCTAATCTCCTTTGGTGGTTTGAAGTTAATAGGGTGAGTTTCTGGAGTTGCATTCTCATCTTCTTTCCACATCTTTATCGTTTTATCAGCCTCGCATGTTACCAATCTTGAACCTGTATTATCATAACAAGCTGCGTATATACCTGCTTCACTCTCCAATGAACCTGCCATATATCCAACCACATTATATAAACACCCCACTGCTATTGCTTTCAAAACCCAAGATGCATTTACCTAGAGCTCAATCATAAACATCTAACATTTGGGTCTACCACCAAGATTCAAGCTTAATTACGTCTAATGGTGATTTATCAAACCTAGACTTTCTACATCTTAACATTACAAGCAGATCAAGAGAAAAGTAACACGAATCAAGCTATGGATGTACGTACCTGGCTGTACAATAGTTTCTGTCTGCTGGAAACTGTGACCACTCTTCCAGTCCCAGAACCATATACTTCCATTATCACCTTCATTGCACATTTATAGTATCGATTTAGTTGAAAATGACTATGTTTCACCCCTTTTATTATTAAATAAAAACAATAACAGGACAAAAAGAAAATGTATAAAGAAATGGATTTATTACCTCCGGTGACCATTACACCATCCTCGTTTACAGCCATTGCGTTAATTATGGTTTTCTGTTGGGAACTGTTCAATGAAGAAAGAAACATTGTTCAAACCCAGCAACAAATCGAAACTAATAATAATTTATTCCTACAACTCTTATTTCAAAACCATTGGAGATACAAAAGAATGGTTTTGTATCTATCTAGCAGAGACTTACAGCATGTTGTGGCAAAATTCTCCTTTTGGGAGGCTAAATTTCTTGGTGTTGTCAGCCGATGCAGAAGCAAAAGCATTCCTATAATGAAAAACAAGTACATTACGAAAAGTTCAGGTGCAGCGTCTTGAAGACTACTGTTGGAAAAATAAAGAAGAAGCAATGCATCTATACATACTCTTTAGGATGGAGGGCCATTGCCCGTACAGACTTTTTATGATGCGTAAGAGTTGTCATGGTTTTGCCTGCATTTCACAATCAAGCAATATCAAATAAAACTACATACTTGCAGCACCTGATTATCCAACGAGCTGGAAATGTGAGAAAATATGGCTTTCAAATCCAAACAATGGTTAGAATGATAAGATGTACCATATCGGAGGTCCCAAAATTTAATGGTAGTATCATGGGATCCCGTGACAACTTGTGGGTCCTGCAACATCATGGATCAAAGTGAATTTCAGTTACCACCACAAGGAAAAATGATTTTGCCAAGAAATTTGAAAACCATAATATATCCAAATGTAAGGAAACATACTGTTGGACGAGTGAAAACAGAACAAACGGTGTTCTCATGCCCCGAGAGTGCAAAAATTTGCATCTTGGTACGAATATCCCACACCTGCAAATTTTTATAAGCTCAAGCACCAAAACAAGCAGAATGATACATGTGCTAATAATCACATAATATATATATATATATACATTATATATATATATAATTATCAAGTAATATTCTTACCCTGCAGACCGAGTCTCGCCCTCCGGTTAGTAGAACATCCAAAGTTGGGTGAAGGGCCAAGCAGTAGACACCACTTAAGTGACCATGATAAGATCGGATAATCTAATAAAAGCAAAATTCCAAGAGCATTAGATATGAGAAGTTCATATAAGAAAGAGAATAGAGTGGTAACCTTATTCTGCTCAAGGTCCCAGCATTTGACTTGCTTGTCATCACCAGCAGAGAACATATAGGTATGTCGATTGCTTACAGCAAGGCCTATAACATAAAGAAGCCCATAACTTGTTCATCGAGTGTTAATTATTAAGATGTCAATCAATTAAACCAGAAGAAATTAAAGAGGCTAACCTCGTACTTGCTCAATATGCCCAGTAAGTGTTAGCTTCAGAACCCCAGTTGCTACATCCCATATCTGGTGAATTATCACAAGTAAGCGTACTACAATCTTTAGTTGTGGTCTTTTTGGAATCACTAAGGTGCAACATAAGTTCAGAGAATGGAAGTCTTGTATCATGAGATATGTGTATAACAAGAAAACAAATTCCGTAAATGAAATTTATATCAAGGAGGAATCATTTCTAATACCTTGATGGTACGATCAGCTGAACCAGTACAAAACCATTCATTACTGGGGTCAAATGCGACAGATCTGACCCAACCCAAGTGCCCCTGGATGACCTGTGAAAACAATACTTAACAGCAAGTCAAGAAACTCCTCAAATGAACAGAAGGAGCCACCTGTAGAAAAACAAAAAGCCGATTTCAGTGTGATGTAGCAACAATGTTGTGCCACAGATCTTACCCTGTAATTTTTCCATGGTGCATGCCACTCAGGGCGGGGCCATCTACTTGGTATTCTCTCCATTAATGCAGCAGTTGAAAGATTTCTGTAACCAGCAGAGGGGCACACAACAAACAAAAAGAATCAGAGCTCGAAACTACTGTAGAAATACAACCTGAAAGTTATTCTTGCTTAAGGAAGTCTAATTTGCACGCCCGAGAACTACCTACACCTAAGGATGCAATTAATTTATTGCCATCCACATCAAGAATAAAAGCATGGATAAGGACGGGACAAAAAACCTTTGATATGAAGATCCATTTGCAGGTATGATGGTGGTGCTTTTGCTTGAGGGACCAGAATTGTTCCTTTATTCGAGAACCAATATATTATTATGAGCATCCTCGCGACAATGTAGAAGAACATCAAAACGAAATCAACGGAAAAAGGGAATACTTACAAGCCTTTAGGATGTATAGTTGGACCAACAACAAGAGCATTCTCCGTTACACCTTTTTGCATACTCTTGGACCCTTCTGGACCTGCATAAAATTCATGGAGCAGAAATACAATAAGACTGCAGTGCACTAAAAGAAATTCATAAGGGAAAGTGAGTTTTATCTTTGACAAAACAGGTGATATAAAAAACACACCAGGGAGGGCAAGAGCATTTGAGGTTCCTGTCTGTTCATTACTGCGGTCAGGTTGACGTGGCGGTTGACTCACCGGTTCTACACCTCCAAATGCCACTTTCATCTGTACAAAAAAAACTTTTAGAATCATCCTTACACACAACTCACAGCTCGAGATCTCGGATTGATCAGTGAAACACAGAGAGTTAAGCAAATTAAACATTTTAATTAGTATTGATGGTTGTAGGCTTATAGCTATTGGGTAAGAAACATGAAAATTAAACCATTATTGGTGGGAAAGCTATAAGAAACTGAAAATTTGAAAACCTGATAAACCTAAAGTTCGAAGATTTAAGAAACCTAATCAATAAGAATAAAAAGATTCTATTTTACCTTATGACTAAGACGAATCTTCTTGCTGCAAGATAAAAACAACGAAGAGCTCTCATAATGATTCAATAAACGAGGATTGGAAAATAAAATTGGGATCGTAGAAGACTAACGCTTCCGGGTCAGGAGGAGCGAATTGGCCATGGACAGGAGAGAAAAGATCAAGAGCTCGTTTGAGGGATTTGAGACTGAGCTTTTTGAGCGACTGTGGTTCAATAGGTTCGATCTCCGTCGTCAGAGCCGGCATCGTCCTTCGTTTAGGGTTTAGAAAGAGAGAGAGGGACCGAAGCAGCGCAAAAACTTTGTATCCTTTTAATAATTTTCAGCTCATCCAATTCCAAATATCACGATTTGTTGTGCAGTAAAACTACGAAAATTAACTTTTTTACTGGAAAAAAATAGAAATATTTGCAAACGAAAGTATCAATTATTTTAGCTTTCATTTCTATATATATTAAAACATCTATAGATTAATGTTAATTTTGAGAAATGCCCTTTTTAGTGTATCCTTTTCAAAAATACTTCTTGTTATTTATCTTTTTAAAAATATCTCTCACTAATACAAAAATGACAAAAATACTTTTAAAAAAATTGTTATCAATTTTTCTCACCAAAAATTTTTTTTCCCGCAAAAACTTTTTTTATGGAATTTCAAAAAAAAAATTTCCCACCAAAACAAATAATTTTCCCGCTAAATTTTTTTATACGTGTGCTTATAAATCTTTACAAATTTTTATAAACACCTTATAAATTTTTATAAATGCCTTATAAATTTTTATAAACACCTTATAAATTTTTTATAAACACCTTATAAATTTTATAAGGTCTTTTATAAAACCTTATAAATTATATAAGCTCTATTACAAAACCATATAAATTTTATAAGGTCTCTTATAAAGCCTTAAAAAAATTTTATAAGCTCTCTTATAAATTTTTGTAAATACCTTATAAATTTTTTATAAACATTTTATAAATTTTGTAAGCTATCTTATAAAGTCTTATAAATTATATAAACTCTATCATAAAGCCTTATAAATTTTATAAAGTCTCTTATAAAACCTTATAAATTTTATAAGCTCTCTTANAAACTTTAGAAATTTTATAAACTCTCTTATAAATTTTTTTGGCAGGAAATTTTTTTTGTAAAGCGGAAAAAAATTTGGCGGGAAATTTTTATTTTTTGGCGGAAAAAATATTTTTGTAGGGAAAAAAGTTTTTTTTTTGCGGGAAAAAAAATTCTTTTGCGGAAAATTTTTTTTGGTGGGAATTTTTTTGTAAAAATATAAAATTATAATAAGATAAGACTATTTTGGTCATTTTTCCATAAAGAAGACATTTTTTGAAAATGTCCAAAAAATGAGAGCATTAATGAAAATGTCCTCTTTTGAGAGCCATTTTTGCAATTCTTCCTAGATTAATAATGTTAGAACTTCAAAAAAATTATTAATTTAGATAAATATTAATTTATTTATAATATTACTTTTATAGTTTTTAATTATTAAAAAATTTTCAAAATAATAAACTAGGATCATATTTAGTAATCTTTTGAAAATTTTAAATTTTGTTATTTGGCCTGAATTGTTTTATTTCAACAGCTTATAATACTATTACAATAAAAATAGTAGACATTAAAATTTTGAAAACTTAAAAGGAATTTAGTTATTTTTTATGACATGTTATACTACAACATAGAACACAACAATTGTTTTAGAGTTTAACTCTTAAAAAAGTTTTTTTTATAAAATCATACTTTAATATACCAACTTATATATATATGTGTAAATTTAGATAATTATTAATTTATGATATTATGAAACTATATTTTTACATTGAAGTTTCCAAATAATTATTATCTTATTAATTTATTAAATTTGATCAAATTTTACACTAGCCCAACTTGGGAGCAGAAAATTTTATTATTTTATAAGGCTTATTAATTTATCAAGTATTAATTTACAGAAGAATTCACTGTATAATAAACTCCTAGAATTAACAAATCTGTAACTTTTATAATAATAAAAAAGCAATTTTATATTTGATAACATTTGATAAGATTCTTTAACTAATTACTAGGATTATCTCGTGTTATAACGCGAGATTTGATTGTTTTGATTATTTTTCTAAACCGTGTTTGTTTAGGTTATTAAACCGTATTGATATTTTAGAATATTTTTTGAGATGTTATATTAGAGGCCCAAGACCCAAACTGGTATCAATCCGAATTAAAGAAACTGAACCCGATAAAATAAACAAATAGATCATAAATCTGAACCCTAACCTAAATCAAATCAATAGGTCTTAAATCAAAAGAACAAAAATATTAAATTAGAGGAATCATACCCAAACCGAATCTGACAAATAGGTCCTAAATCTATTTACCCGTAAACGAGACTCAAACCCGAAACGGAACAAAATCAAGAATCAAATGGGTATCCAATATATTTTCATAAAAAATTTATCTTTTCAAGGTTTTTCTAATAAATCTTTTTTAGTTTTTAAATTTTATAAACAAAAATATACCCAAACTTGAACTCAATATATATATCGAACCAAATACTATCTAAAAAATTAATACCCGAATAAGTCTTAAATCAAAAGAACAAAAAAAAGTCGATAGAGAAACCAAACTCAATAAAATACCAAAGTGAATCCTAAATCTATGCACCTTAACAACCAAACCCGAACCCGAACCTAAACCAAATAAAAACCATGTTTTAGCTTTTTACAGTTTTTCTATTAATTTTTTAATCATGAATTTTAATGTTAAAGTATCCAACCCAAACCCAATTTATACCAAACCGAGCCATATCTGAAAAATAAAAATATCCGAATAAGTCTTAAATCAAAAGATATTAAAGGAACCGAACCCAAACCGAACCCGAAAAATGGGTCCTAAATCTATTTACCAAATAAATCAAACCCAAATCTGAAGCGAAACCAAATCAATAATCAAATGGGTACCCGATATATTTTTATAAATTTTTTTAGCTTTTTAGAGTTTTTCTAATAAATCTTTTTTAGTTTTAAAATTTAATAAACAAAAGATACCTGAATTCGATCTAAACCGAGCCAAATACTATCTGAAAACATTAATACCTGAATAAGTATTAAATCAAAAGAACCAAAAAATTGATAGAGGAACCGAACCCAACAAAATAGCAGAATGAGTTCTAAATCTATGTACCCCGGAAATTAAATCCTAACCGATTCGCAACCGCATAAAAAACCGAATTTGTACATGATATATTTTTTTTGTCAACATTGGACCACAAGTGGCCGGTCCATTAGCCAAGTTCCTGCATAATGCAGGCAAGAGGATTCGATCCCGAGACCTGCAAATGCGTTTGCCTTTAGTGGATTTACTACCTGGCACTAGGCTAAAGAGCACTTGCTCATGGTATATTTTTATTAAATTTTAGTTTTTTTTCATCAACATTGGGCCACAACAGACTGACAATTAGCTAAGTTCCTACATAATATAGGCAGCAGACTCGATCCCAAAACATGCAAGTACGTCTGTATTTAGTAAACTTACCACCTATCACCAAACTAAATGTCACTTGCTATTAAATTTTAGTTTTTTAAAATCTTTTTTATCTATTAAATTTTTATTATATTAAAAATTGTAACCAAACCCACATAATTGAACCGAATAAGGTTTTAATTATGATTATAACCAAAGCCTAATTAAGATTACCCGATATAAAACTTTTAATTTTAAACTTTTAGCATTAATATGTTTTTTATCAATTAATTATATTTTTTATATTAAAAATTTGTAATCAACCATAGGTTAACCTTTTTAAAAGGGTAGTTATGAAACTAAGGTTAATTTTTATTCTAAAGTTTATAACACGAACAAAATGAAAGTCTCTCCCGTTTTAATATATAAGACGAGAATTATACACGTGTTATAACTCAGGTTCTGATTATTTTTTAAAACTATGTTCAGTTATTAGACCTGTATTGATATTTTACTATATTTTTTTCGAGATGTTATTAAACTCAAACCAAAATTAACCGAATTAGAGGGACCAAATCCTACAAAATACCTAAATGGGTCATAAATTTATATACTTGGAAAACTAAACTCAAACCCAAATGGAAGCAAATCAAGAACCAAATTTTAGTTTTTTAGAATTTTTCTATTATTTTTTAAAATTTGAATTTTATATAAATATACCCTGACCCGAATCCAATCTATACTGAACTGAACCATATCTGAAAATAATACCCAAATAAGTCTTAAATCAAAAGATCGAAAATACTGAATTAGAGGAACCAAACTCGACAAAATATCAGAAATGGTACCTAAATATTCATAAAAGAGTGAATCCAAGTCCGAACTGAAACCAAATCAATAACAAAATTTGTACCCGATTAAATTTTAGCTTTTAGTGTTTTTTACTAAATAATTTTAATTTTAAATGTTTATATAAAAAGTTATAACCAAATCCACTTTAAGCCTATTTTTAAGGGTAGTTATGAATCATAGGTTAAATTTTATCCTGAAGTTTATAACACGGTCAAAATAAAAGTGCCTCCCGCTTTAATAAATAATATTATTATTCTTTTTATTTACAAAATTTTATTACTTTGATTTAATTTAAATATATAAAGATTTGTTTTAACTTAGATATATAAAGGGAGATTGATTCAAATGACCTAAAATTTGGTTGAAAATACAAAAGTAGATCCCCATTTGAGTCAAATACAAAAATAACTTAAATGCTAGTGAATTTACAATACTCTCCTTAACGAACAAACAAAAAAACAGATATCACAATTACAGTTCCAACCTTCAGTAGTCTACAATTAAAATCTACGCATATGTAGATTACATATAAAGTTTACAAGGTAGAGTACATATGAAGTCTACAAGGGAGACTTAAAAAAAATCTACTTTGTGATTAATTTTATTTTTAAAAATGAAATTAAAAATATAAGCAATTATGATGTTTAATTTATTTAATTAAAAATATAAGTAATTAGGATGTTTTAAAATTAATTTTTTTTACTTAAATATATACTTCAGTATATATTTTGAATTGGATTTTAATCTTTGTAAACTTTAAATAAAGTTTACATGTTGAATTTTGGATTTTACGTAGACTTTGAATAAAGTCTAATTTAATGCAAAAGATAATTATTAATGAAAACTTACTTAGTGTAGACTTTATATGAAGTCTACTTTTATGTAGACTTAAAGTAAAGTCTACTTAGTGTAGACTTAATATGAAGTCTACTACATGTAGACTTTAAATTAAGTCTACTTACACGTATTTAAGCCCACTGAGCTTGTATTTACTCTTACAATTTATCCTAGGTATAAAAGTAATTTTATAAAGTTGAAAGAAACCCTAATTTCATTTGTAACCTCCATCTTTCTTTCTCATTTAAAACCTCCATTTCTTAGGTAAGGTTTAGTTTTTCTTCTTTGTTTTGTTAAGATCTGGCAAAAAATAAACAAATCATTTTGTATATTGCAGAACTTTGAACAAATTCATATTTTGTTATTTGAAAAAATAAAAAGTGAGATTTGTCTTATTTTGCTCTTTTATTTAGAAGTCTAATTTGTTTTATTGTTCATTGTCTTAGATTTGCTCAAAAGGGGACCAATGAAAGAAGAAGAGAAACCAAGAATAGTGGTTCTTGAGTAAGCTTTTATTTTTTTGTTGATTATCTTATCTATAGTTTTTTTTAAATTCATTTTTTTTTGTTAATACTAGTGAAATATTTCATTTTTGTTAATGTTCTTGTTGGTAAATGTAAAATATTTCATCTGTGATATAATAAAAGTGTATCATTAACTTAAATGCCGTGTTATATTGTTTATTTTGGACTAGGTTGTATTGTTACTAGGAAATATTATCACATAATATTTGTATTTGTCCTACAATTATATTCTCATAAGATTCTTTAACTAATTAATTAATTATTATTATCTAGATTAAATATTATTAATTAATAAATTATATTTTGATTATTATTATCACATCTTGCCTACTTTGAGATTATCTCTGAAATTATTCTATTACAATTTTAATCTCTTGAATAATTATATTCCTAATCCTAATCGATAT